>JAIUZE010027447.1:0-18156 GCA_022085475.1 Heliosperma pusillum | reverse complement strand
TTATCTTTGTATCGGGCTTGCGACAGGTTCGGTCAAATTTTGGCGTCGTTGCCGGGGAGCACGGTTTAGTTTTCCTTTTTCTTATGATTTTTATCGCAATTAGTTTTATCTAGTCTTTAGGAACCCAAATTCCTTTAGGCCTCTCTTGATTTTTCATCTTAGCTTTTCAATCTTATGCCCAGATCTTCTAGACTAGGGACCCCTATCTTTTTAGACCCCGATCTAGAAAGGACTCTGCGTAGGAGAAAAAAGCTATTCAACGAAATCTCAAAAGCTTCTGATATTTCAAGTTTAGATCGTATTCTTGAGAAATACTCGGATATTATATCTAATCTCGAAGGAGAAGAAGATCCATTCTCATCTCCATTCACAAAAAACCAATCAAATTTCAAACAACACTCCATCTTCATCTTCACAAAAGAAAATGGTTCGACTTTCAGACCATTCCAAACCCACCGCAGAAACACTTCCAAGGGGTATTACCACACCCCAAATCGCAGCCCAAAACTTTGAAATCAAACCTGCCGTCATTAACCTTATAGAAAGAAGCCAATTTAGTGGCAATGCCACAGAAGATCCCAACCTTCACATCCAAAACTTCTGTGACTATTGCTCCACTATTAGACAAACTGGAGTCACCCAAGGGCAAATTAGAGAGATGCTCTTCTCATTCTCTTTGAGGGGTAAGGCAAATTTGTGGATACATAGCCTTGATAAGGTTACATTAGGTATCACCGATTGGGAGAGTTTAGCTCTTGCCTTCTACCAAAAGTACTTTCCTCCAGAAAAGACCGCTTTGTTGAGAAGTCAAATCACTGGTTTCCGACAAGGGGATGATGAGAGCCTATATGAAGCTTGGGAGAGGTACAAGGACTTGCAAAGGGAGTGTCCTCATCATGGGATAGATCTATGGCCCCTTGCCATCACATTCTATAATGGGTGTTATATATAGTCCCGTCGTATCCTGGATTCTGCTAACAATGGAAGATTTGATCAAATTAATGTTGAAATTGCTCACACTACCATTGAATCCATGGCAATTCACGATTCTCAATATAGAAATTCCCGCTCCATACCATTGAAATCTAAGCAAGATGACCCCACTTTGACACTTTTACAAGCTCAAGTAGCCCTTCTCACACAAAAGCTAGAACAATTTCAATCCTCTACATTTCCACAAAGTGACAATGGTGTAAGTAAACTTGAAGCCATGATGCTGCAATTGGCTCAAAGGCAAGACACCATAATACCTCAATTCCAGGAGAGCGATCAAGCTAAGGATGCCGCCATCAAATTGTTGGAAGCTAAAATTTCTTAATATGCCTCTTCTAATACCCACCAAAAGCTGCAGTGATATTATAGGGGTGTGTTAGGAATTGGACCCTAGACTCCTATCTAGCACTGGATATGGATGTTACTCAACTCCCACAGCTCAACACAGGGAATCAAACAACAAACTCGACTAGCTAAGACTCCTTACCACAGCCAAGCACAGGTAAGCAGACTTGAACTAAACAACAAGCAAACATCCCACAGTCTAAGCACAGGGATATCTAACTTGCCACAGACTTAGATCAACAACCAGAGCCTAGCACAGGATGTTATCAGGCCTGACTTTCAACTTAGGCAAAGCACAAGTTGGAAAGATTTTGGAAATGAAAACAATGCTCAAGTTTTTTTTCATTCAATAATCAACTGCTTATACAAACGAGCATGGGTCCTTATATAAGCCTCAATGCTTGATCTAATACAACCCTAGAATATCATCTAAGGGCCAGGATTAATCTACATAATCGTGACAAGTTACTGGCTACAATTCTGATTGAAAATACAAAAGAAAACTGAAAACAGACAAATGCAGACATATGACAGTGACATGCTCCAGGGTGTGTTTGTTGCTTGGTGTTGGCTTGAAGCTTGTGGACGAAGCTCACTAATGCTCATTGACCTTCTTTTGCAGTAGTTCTAATAGTAGGGAAGACAAGGAAAGACTTTTGGAGATAGTCTTTCAGTTTTTAGCTAGAAATGGAAAGACTGCTTTATGCTTTATGCTTTGGGTAGGCTGTTTTGATTTGGATTTTTAGGGTAGTTGTGTTGTGTTTTGGAACTGGTTCCCTAGAACTTTTTTGGACCTAGGTGGGTAAGGTTTAAGCTGGGCTTGGTGGTAGCTGGTGGTTCAAAGTGTGGTGGTAGTTATGCCTTCCCCAAGTGACTGTTGTAGGCTGTTTTTGTGCTTTTGTGGTTGGGTGTTGGTGGGCTTGTCTTTGGCTTGCTTGGCTCGTGTCTTGGCTCGTGTCTTGGCTCATGTCCTGGCCAACATTGCTCAGCTTGCAGCTTTCCTTTTTGTTACCCATCCCTTGCCCCCAGATTGACCCCTGGATACCCATGTAGACCTCACCTTGGTTGCCAATGCTTATTCCTTGATCCCCCTTGGTCTGCCCCTTGTCCCTAGTGTTGAATTCTGCCCTGCCCTGTGCCCCAGCTCCTGCTGCATCCTCCCCTTGTTGAATTGGGCTTGTCCTCAAGCTTGTAGCCTCCTCATCCCCAGAATCCCCATAGTATGGACTGAGATCCCCTATATTGAAAGTGCCATGAACCCCATAGTCTCCTGGTAGATCAACCTTATATGCATTAGGACCAACACTTTCTAGGATTTCAAATGGACCATCAGCTCTAGACATGAGTTTGTTCTTCCTCCTAGCTGGGAACCTCTCCTTCCTCAAGTGGAGCCACACTAAATCCCCTGGCACAAACTCCTTCTTGGACCTAGGAACCTTGGACTGTTTCTTGTACCTCTCATTTGCCCTTTCTATTTGCTTTCTGACTGCCTCATGAAGCTTCACCATCTGCTCAACCCTCCTCTTTACATCAAAGTTCACCTCCTCCCTTGGTATGTTAGCTAATTCCAGTGGCATAAGTGGATTAATCCCATAGACAACCTCAAATGGGCTGTGACCTGTTGCAGATGAGGGTGCTCTGTTGAAAGCAAACTCAGCATGAGCTAGCTTCAAGTCCCAATCCTTCAAGGACTTGCTGACCAGACACCTCAAGATCCTCCCTAGAGTCTTGTTTGTGACCTCAGTTTGGCCATCAGTCTGAGGGTGGTGGGAAGTGCTGAACAAAAGCCTGGTCTTCAAGAGTCTCCATAGTGTTTTCCAGAAGTAACTCATGAACTTAACATCCCTGTCTGAGACTATTGACTTAGGAACCCCATGTAGCCTCACAATCTCCTTCAAGTATAGCTCGGCAACACTTGCAGCATCCTCAGTCTTCTTGCAAGCCACAAAGTGAGCCATCTTGCTAAACCTTTCAACAACAACCATTACAGAATCCTTACCTCTTTGTGTTCTGGGTAGTGCAACAATAAAGTCCATGCTCACATCCTCCCAAGGTTTGTTTGGCACTGGTAGTGGGGTGTAAGGTCCAGTCTGGAAAGAGCTCTTGGCTTGTTGACATGTGGAGCACCTCCTGAGGACAACCTGAACATCCCCTATCATCCTGGGCCAGTAGAATTTATCCTGCAGTATTTCAAGTGTCTTTTGAACCCCAAAGTTTCCCCCTAGTCCTCCTGAGTGTACTTCCCTGATGAGTAGATCCCTGTAAGAACCCCTTGGGATGCATAGCTTGTTTCCTTGGAACAAGAACCCCTCCTGCAGCATGTACTTCCCCCCTTGATTCCTTCCTCCTCCAGTTTGTGTGATCCATTCCTCAGCAAAGTCAGGGTCCTCCTTGTACAATTCTTTCAGAAATTCAAACCCCAACACCCTTTGCTCCATGACTGCTAACAAAGAATGCCTCCTTGACAGTGCATCTGCCACAACATTCTGTTTCCCCTCCTTATACTTACTAGAGAATGTAAAGGATTGTAGAAACTCCACCCACTTGGCATGCCTGTGATTCAGCTTGTGTTGGCCACTGATATCTTTCAATGCCTCATGATCTGAGTGCAGAACAAAAGGCTTTGGCTTCAAGTAGTGCCCCCAATGCATGACTGCTCTGATGATGGCATAGAATTCCTTATCATAAGTGGAGTACTTGAGCTTGGCACCATTCAGTTTCTCACTGAAATAAGCAACTGGCTTTTGCCCTTGTATCAACACTGCCCCAATGCCAACCCCATTAGCATCACATTCCACCTCAAACAGCTGATCAAAGTCAGGTAGTTTAAGGATTGGAGTCTCACACATCAACCTCTTGATCCTCTCAAAGGATTGTTGGGCCTCCTGAGTCCACTAGAACTCCCCTTTCTTCAAGCACTTAGTGATGGGTGCTACAACTGAACTGAAGTTCTTGATGAACCTCCTATAGAATGAAGCCAACCCATGGAACCCCCTTACCTCAGTGATGGTTTTAGGTGTAAGCCATGTTTGAATGGCTGCAACCTTCTCCTGATCAACTGAGATTCCTCTTCCTGGCACAATGTACCCTAGAAATGCAACCTCCTCAACCATGAAGGTACACTTCTCTAGCTTCCCATACAGCTTCTGCTCCTTTAAGATCCCCAAGATTGTTTCAAGGTGCCTGAGATGTTCCCCTCTGCTGCTACTATACACTAGGATGTCATCAAAGTAAACCACAGCAAACCTGCCCAAACAAGGCCTCAACACTTCTGTCATAAGTCTCATGAAGGTGCTTGGTGCATTGGATAGTCCAAATGGCATGACAAGCCATTCATACAGACCATGTTTTGTCTTGAATGCAGTCTTCCATTCATCCCCCTCTCTGAGCCTCACCTGATGGTAACCCTGCCTTAGATCAATCTTAGAAAAGACCTGAGCTCCACTTAGCTCATCAAGCATGTCATCTAGCCTTGGAATGGGGAACCTATACTTGACTGTAATGTTGTTGATTGCCCTGCTGTCAGTGCACATCCTCCAGGTGCCATCCTTCTTAGGCACTAGTAGAGCAGGTACAACACAAGGGCTTAGGGAATCCCTCACAAACCCTTTGCTCATAAGCTCCTCAATCTGCTTCTGCAACTCCTTGGTGGCAGTTGGGTCACTTCTGTAGGCTGGCCTATTTGGCAGCACAGAACCTGGGACCAAATCAATGTGGTGCTCAATCCCTCTTAGGGGTGGTAGTCCATCTGGTAATTCTCTTGGAAAGACCTCCTTGTATCTCAAGATCAAAGGTTCAACCTCTGCTGGCAACTTGGAACCTTCCCCTTCTGTGACTTCCTTAGATAGCAAGATGATCACAGGTTGTTCTTGCTTCATCTCCTTGATCATAGCTGCCTCTGATAAAAACAACACCCCATTGACCTCCTCTGGCACATTGGGACTCCCATAATTCCTCTGGTTGGGTGGTAGAGGTGTCAAAGTTACCTTCTTTCCCCCATGCCTGAAGCTATAGGTGTTATCCCTACCCTGATGAGTGGTGTTCCTATCAAGCTCCCAAGGCCTCCCTAGTAGTAGGTGGCAGGCATCCATTGGTACTACATCACACAATACTTCATCTTGGTATACCTTCCCAATAGAGAATGGCACCAGGCATTGCCTATCAACCCTCACCTCAGCCCCCTTGTTAAGCCATCTCAGTTTGTAGGGGTGTGGGTGCTCTTGAGTAATCAGACTTAGCTTGTTCACTAGGGTGATGGAAGCCACATTGGTACAACTCCCCCCATCAATGATCAAGTTGCAGACCCTCTCTTGAATGGTGCACCTGCTTCTGAATATCAAGGACCTCTGGTCATCCTCCAATGGAGTATGTTGAGAGTGCATGACCCTCCATAGGACCAAGTTATGGCCTGTGTCAGGGTGAGCCATGACCAAGTCCTGCATTGGTTCCTCCTCAGCTGTCACTACCTCTAACACCATGCTGTCATCAACCTCATACTCAACTAATCCCTCCTTCTCCCACTCTTCTACCTCCATGAGTGTCATGGCTCTCTTAGAAGGACAATCCTTCCTAAAGTGACCATAACCTTGGCATTGGAAACATCTGATTTTGTTCTCAGTTGGGGTGGGGTTGGGTTTAGAGCTCACAACTCCCTTTCCTTTGTCTGTGGTTGATTGGCTGGTTGTTTTAGGGGTCTCTCCCATCCTAATACCACTGTAAGGTTTGTATGCAGGTCTAGTAACAGGCTTAGGTAGAGCTGGTTTGGTTTTCCCCATTTTTTCAACCCTCAAAGCCAGGTTGACTACATCATCATAGGACCACAAAGGTTGCATCCTTACTCTAGCAGCAATGCTCCTATCTAAACCCTCCAAGAATCTGGCAATCCTTTGCTCAGGTTTCTCATTGACCTCACACTGGAGAGTCAATTGCTCAAAGTCCCTGAGGTATGCCTCCACAGACCTCTCTTCTTGTTTCAGTTTGGATAGTTTAATGAACAGATCTTGGGTGTAGTCTTTAGTGACAAATTTGTTTAGCATTTTCTTTTTCAGTTTTGACCAAGACCTAAGAGGTTCCTTACCGTCCTTAATCCTTTGGTGCTTTAAGTTGTCAAACCATAGGGATGCATATCCTTTCAATCTTAGCACAAAAACTTTAAAAGACTTAATATCAGAGTAACTTTTGTATTCAAATACCTTCTCAACATCCCTAATCCATTCTAATAGATCATCAGGGTTTAAACTACCAGAGAATTCAGGAATTTCTACCTTGAGATGTTTGTCAGTGTGCTGTGGAATCTCCTCATAGGTTCTGTTGCTTTCTCCTGAGTCTGACCCTTCTTCCTCCTGCAGGGGATGTCCTCTTCCCATGCCCATGTGGCCACGACCTCTGCCTCTGCCTCTAGGGGGTGGTCTTCCCCTCAGTGGAGGAGCAATGTTCTCCATGACAGTGTTCAAGGCAGCCAGCACTACATTGACAGTGCCTGCTAGCTGATCCACCTTGCCTTCAATACCTGCAAGCCTCTCTTCACTCATTGGGTTATTTTTTGTGTTTTTGTTGTAGTTAGGATAACAATGGCCTCACAACCAAAGCTCTGATGCCAGAATTGCAGTGATATTATAGGGGTGTGTTAGGAATTGGACCCTAGACTCCTATCTAGCACTGGATATGGATGTTACTCAACTCCCACAGCTCAACACAGGGAATCAAACAACAAACTAGACTAGCTAAGACTCCTTACCACAGCCAAGCACAGGTAAGCAGACTTGAACTAAACAACAAGCAAACACCCCACAGTCTATGCACAGGGATATCTAACTTGCCACAGACTTAGATCAACAACCACAGCCTAGCACAGGATGTTATCAGGCCTGACTTTCAACTAAGACAAAGCACAAGTTGGAAAGATTTTGGAAATGAGAACAATGCTCAAGTTTTTTCATTCAATAATCAACTGCCTTGTACAAAAGAGCATGGGTCCTTATATAGGCCTCAATGCTTGATCTAATACAACCCTAGAGGATCATCTAAGGGCCACGATTAGTTGCTGAAAGATAACAAAATACTGGCTACAAATACAGACTGACAATACAAAAGAAAACAGACAAAATGCAGACATTTGATAGTGACATGCTCCAGGTTGTGTTTGTTGCTTGGTGTTGGCTTGAAGCTTGTGGACGAGGCTCATCAATGCTCCTTGACCTTCTTCTGCAGTAGTTCTAATAGTAGGGAAGACAAGGAAAGACTTTTGGAGATAGTCTTTCAGTTTTTAGCTAGAAATGGAAAGACTGCTTTATGCTTTATGCTTTAGGTAGGCTGTTTTGATTTGGATTTTTAGGGTAGTTGTGTTGTGTTTTGGAACTGGTTCCCTAGGACTTTTTTGGACCTAGGTGGGTAAGGTTTTAGCTGGGCTTGGTGGTAGCTGGTGGTTCAAAGTGTGGTGGTAGTTATGCCTTCCCCAAGTGACTGTTGTAGGCTGTTTTTGTGATTTTGTGGTTGGGTGTTGGTGGGCTTGTTTTTGGCTTGCTTGGCTCGTGTCTTGGCTCGTGTCCTGGCTCGTGTCCTGGCCAACATTGCTCAGCTTGCAGCTCCCCCTTTTGTTACCCATCCCTTGCCCCCAGATTGACCCTTGGACACCCATGTAGACCTCCCCTTGGTTACCAATGCTTACCCCTTGATCCCCCTTGGCCTGCCCCTTGTCCCTAGTGTTGAATTCTGCCCTGCCCTGTGCCCCAGCTCCTGCTGCAAAAGCAAGGGCAGCTGCCTTCACAATGTTACCAACCTCACGAAACTGTAAATGCCATTTCCTCGAGAAGTGGTAAGCATAATGATGAGCCCGTGGTTGTTGATATTGAAGATGAGGTGCCCATGTCAAAAGGGAAAGTGTAAGTTTCTTAAACTCGATATTAGACATTTCTAATATCATAATATATTTAGTTTACTCTTAAACTAAATAGATCTTATGCATGCATAACAAAATATGAAGGAAAGAACCATTTCTTACATTGATTATGAAAATATGGGCACAATATTTGAACTTCTTTCAAATATAGTTCTTGAGCTTATTAAATAAGAAGGATGATCTTCCAAGTTTCAAATTAGAAACTCTCCAATTAGTTGCACCCAAAACTACCCTTAATCACTACTAAAAGATACTACACTAGTATATTATGGTAGTCTCCCTTAAAAAATAATCCAATAACCTCTTATTACTACACTAGTAATGTTACTAGAAAATATGAACACTAGAAATAGAACTTCTTAAGTTTTAGTGAGAAGTTGGAGAAAGAGTAGAGAGATAAGCAATTTTGCATCAAATGAATTAAATGAGATTGTGTAGTATAAATAAGAGGAAAAACAAGCCCTATTTGGCTTGCTCAAAACCGGTCACACACACACCCACATGGGTGGGGTGTTGTCATTTTCACATTGTTCTTAACAATGTGAGGTTGAGTGTATGGGTCATTGTAGTAATGATTTGTTCTAATTCTTAATTAGAATAAAATTACAAACTAAAAACTTACCCACCATCACCACAAAACCGGTGCACCCATATAAAATGGGTGTCCATTTTATTTTTGCAATTTGTCATTTGTCACTTGTCACAAGTGTGACATGTGACATGTAACATGTAATTTTGCTTATAAATGTGCATTTAACCAATTTAAATGCAATTTCATAACAAATAAATTAGACTTAACATTTTAAGTCACATTTTATAATTACATGTAAATAAAATGGGTCCTCTCATATTTGGTTAAAATAATCTACAACAGTTTGTAATTATAATCGACCAATTTTACTTATCTCAAATGTTTCATAAACATAATGCATTCTTAGTAATATAACAATTAAATTACCAAAATGAATCTTATTTAATCATATTACAATAAGATATATTTCTCACTCACAATTTAAACTTGGTTCATTTTAAGGGATTAATTAATCTGTATCACTATACAATTAATTAATGTACATGATTAGGGGATTGTCCTTTAGGTGTGACCTCAAGGGATCAACTGATCACCACCGTCATACGACAGTAACGTCAAACTCAATTGAGCCAATCGTTACCGATTTATGTTGACCAGTTGACTATAATATTCATCATCCCTTTGTATTCTTATTATTGAGATTTAATTATGTGATCGCACTATTGTTGAGGACACTTACTCCAACAATCTCCCACTTGTCCGAGACAAGTGTGCGTCACCAATTCTCTTGTCCTATTACAAGATCTCCCACTCAATGCAAGGTGTCTTGCAGGTCGTCCTTGTATTTGATCATATCAAGAGTGGTTTCCTCGATCTGGAGAGTAACTGTCTGACCGGAATTATCTACCATAGATACCTTCCGAGCGTGGCCACGCATTTTCAGCTTACTCCTCCTCGAGTGGCCTTGAGATTTAAAACAACCCTGACAAGGGGTGGACAATTCCTATCGCACTATTCCCTTTGCATAGCCACAGCTCATCATGACCCAAAAGATGCCCATTTGACCCCAGTTACGAAGGTCGTAGAGCATAAATCAAAGTCACTCTGAAACTGTGCCACCTTAGGTGAACAGTCTTTAGTCAAAGAATTGACTCAAAAGAATACTAGTAGCTCTTGCCACGACCAGGCTACAAGAATTGCCAGAATTCTATAAGCGGTCACTTCCCGACAGAGTGTCTCATACAGTCTGCCTATGTGATCGATTGGTCATCCCTATGACCCTATGACAGTCGAACTTGCCATCAATCGCACCACAATCTAGTCACTTCGAGATGTCACCTCATATAAGTGATTATGGGCCAATGCTATGTTAATACAGTCCACTTTAATGGGGTTCAAAATTGTCTCTACAACCCATTTGGATTTAACAAAGCACAAAACAAGTTTTAGAAACTCAAACGATAAATGTGGTTATCATATATGAACAATCAACACAATGTTATTGCTTCATATCATATAATCTAAAGTTTATTTCGTCCATGACAATTCATGACGATCTCATTAAATGCAATAAAGGCTTGGGTAGTGAATATACCATATATTCATTTATTCCAACCTTGTGAATTGCTTTTTCCTTCCATCCAACGTTATTCCTAATAACATGAATTCATCTATATACATTTCTAGATCTCTATCTAGTGTTGGGCTCTTTAACTTGAAAGATACTCCCACTTGTTATCATGATAACTGATAGGTATTTAGGTGAAGGGATCTACTATTAGTTCCTTTTAAACCACCTTATCCCCATCATAATGTACTAGGTCTCTATTTGTAGAATTTATAATGATTGACTCTTCAATCATTCTTTTAGTTATTCGCTTCTTGTACAACAAAAGTACGCCTAGGATTTCGATAAATCCTTTTATAAGTTTGGAAATTTGGGTTTGTGTAACCTTTACCACATTGTCAAATTTTCTCTACCAAACACAAGAATGAATCCCTAGTTCTCCTTGAGAACCCTATGGATTTTCTAATAGGCTATCCAATGACACTCATTTGGATTGTTTGTTTTAGGCTTGTCATGCTCCCAGCATACAATTCATTTAGGTATGTGCATGTAATGGCATATATGATTGGTCTCATGCGATCAACAACTCTTTGGTTCAGTGGATGACTATGACCCTTTCATAGTGATCCCACTTTTATCAACATAAACAACCTATTTATCTTGTTGAATAGATTAAGGATCTTATCGATATAAGATACCTTTTAAATGCCAAGCTAAAATCTTCTATTCCACAATAGACTTTGATTTTAGTATACATGTTGCCCTCTTTCATCCAACATTAAAATCCAACCACTCCTTTCCAAAAAGGTAATATGAATATGTCACTCTCAATGAGTGAAACGTCATTCACGTGGAGAACAATTTCTCCCACTGAACTTCATGTCTTACATGATGACTTAAACTCCCACTTAACTTCATGTTTATACATGACTTTAACTCCCACTGAATTTCATGTCTATACATGACTTTTCGACAATTCGAGTGAAACCCTTCTTCTATCTTATAATAGAAAAGATCATCATAACCTCTAGGTAGATACATACAATAGGCTTGTGTCATGTACACATCCTATTCCAAATCCCTATTTGGACATGATGTTTTGATGTGTATCTGGCACACACATATTATGAGGTATTTCACTGATGATTTGGATCTAAGCAAAGTTACGCATTAACTTAGCTTTTGTAGACATCTACATGTCTATCCATGCAACTATAATTGGACACTTCCAATTAAAACATTTTCTTTGCATAGATTCCATTTAGTTTCATAAGTCTCTCATGTTAGAAAATTTTAAAATTTCTAGGTGCTTCCACTTCATAGATCATAATCTTATTATTTCAAGAACATTTTCTTTTGGTCTCGTCACTAGTCTAAGGATTCACCTAAGAACGCTTTCTTTTGGTCTCCTCACTAGTCTTGAGTCTAACCTAAGAACATATTCTTTTGGTTTCCTCACTAGTTCCTAACTAGTTTTTCGTTGTGGCTTATTTTCTCCCACTCTATCTTTAGAAAAATACAACTATTTTCTTTAAAGATAGCCTTATGAGCCACAAACAATTTGTACTCATACTTGTAAGGGAGGTAGAAGTATCACAACATGACCTTAAGTGATCTATTAAAGACTTCTTTGTAAAGACATCGAATCTTAGCTTCAACATAGACTAGTTCTATAAGAGCTAAAGAGGTGAACTCATATTCATGTCATTTACTTTCTTTATAAGTGGTGATGCCAATTGGTTTGGTAGACTCCCTACTTTGAGTTCAATAACTCAATTTTGACTTAGCAATTGATCTTTCAAAGTGAGAATCGAATTCTTAGCCTTTTATTATAATGATCCCATCATCATAATATTTACATGATCAATTTGAGTCGATATAATTTATGTTATTTGTGCAAGTATAGTATGATGACAAGTTTTTAGAACTAAAAGTTTCAACAAACCGAATGACTTGGGTTGAGAACCAAGTCACTAAATCCAATTACAACCAATGTCAATAAAAGGAATTAAACAAATTTCCATGTCAAACAAGGAAATTATAAAAGTTCTAAAAACAATGTCTCAAAATACATCCCAAAATTTTGACAATTCAAAATGAGACCAAGCTTCCATAGATCTTCAATCATGGGTAGCTACCTTAGCTTCCCTTAAAGAGCTTTCTTAGGCTTGCTTGTCTTTGCCTTTATCCTTGATAGGATGCCCTAATTACAATTAAATAGGGTAAGAGTCACAACTTGTATCTATATACCAAAGTTGAGATCATAACATAAACGATAGGGATAAATATTTACCTACTGGAACAACCTTTCCAGTTTTAAGATCTCCAAGATACTTATAGCAATTCCTCTTTCAATGCCCTACGCCATTACAATAATGACATTTTCTTTATTGGAGGCACCCTTCTTAGGCATGGGAGAGCTATTCTTAATAGCTTTACCCTTTTCCCTTGAAGGTGGAGGGCTTCTTCCCTTTACTACCACCTTTCTTGAACTTCCCCTTACTCCTTTTATTAATATGGAGCACATCCTTGGAAGTGCTAACATTTAGCCCATGTCTCTCTTGGCTTGCACGAGCATCTTGTGCATCGCATGAAGAGAGGTTTTTCATGTTATGCATATTGTAGTTTACCATAAACTTCACATATGCTTTGATTTTCCCCAAGGAGTGTTAGACTCGGTCAATAACGAGTTGTTCGGGAATAGTCACCCCTTGCAATTTAAGAGTCTCAACATGCTCAATCAATTTGAGTACATGAGGGCTAACTTTTGGTCCTCTTTTAGGTTCATGTTGAATAATGTGGAAACCGTCTTATATTGTAAGATCCTAGGAGCTTGTGAAAAAACTTGATCACAAGCTAGGCATAGATCTCATAGGCCGTGCTCATCTTATGGCACTCCTTTGGAGATTGGCTTCCAACGAGAAGATCAAAACGTTTTTGATCACGGCGGACTCTTTGTGGCTAGCCTCATAGGCTCGCCTTGCGTGGCGGTTGACCTTTCATTAGGTGCGGTGGGATAGGCCTTGGCAAGGTAACGAAACCTGTCGTCACCCGCCGCGGCCAAGCGGAGTTGCATATCCCAATTGGTAAAATTAGCGTCATTCTTTTCTAAATTGCATCGATCCATGAAGGATATGAGACATTCGTGAGAATTGGAGCATTGGTGTTGGATGAACTAGCCATTGCAATTGTACAAAGTTAACTACAAATTTAAGACATAAAGGAAATGTTAACATTTATCATTTTAAATACTTGTAAACATTTTAAACAAGTTTTAACATTTAAATAGTGACCTCTACCCAACTATTATAAATGATTCCGAGATCCAAATTCATATCAACTTGGGCACGGTAAGCCGATTCATCCCTTATTAATACAATTCGGTGGATTAACTCTTTAATCGATTCTACATTAGAACTCTCGGTCGATAATATTACTTTAATATTTATCTTAAGCCCGGAACACATGCGGCTACGGTCGCGAATACTTCCGTTGAGCTCAATCCAAATTTCGAAATAATAACATTTATTACCCCACTTACCCAACGTAACAAGTTTAGCACCCCGGTGAGCCGAGCCTACTTCCTTGCGAAATTGAGATTCATGGGTTCTAACATTTGGTAAGGCTTGATCTCAATTATTTATTATGAGAGGTCATGTCAATTTATTATCTATCTCGTTTAAGTGAACTAAATCGATGAATTAACGATAATTTTAATTGACACGGTCGAATACTCGATGAATATGCATGTCATGTTATGGCGATTTGGCAATGCATGCAAACATATTAAATAAAAATGCAAGCATAAAAATAAAACTCCTAGTATGGCCTTTCCTAGAATAGAAAATCATATAATCTATTACAAGTTCGGAAACCAACTCCTTTGGTCCCTTGAACTTCATAAGCACGCCTCCCAAGGTCACCGTCTCTCTCGGAACTCCTTTCCGAATGGCACCGTCATTGGGAAACTCCGGTTTTACAATTAGTTACAAAATATATAATAAAATTACAATAATTTCCTATTATACATTTGTAAAATTAAGTAATACAATAAAAGTGATTCGAGATCACATTAAATTACAACCAAATCAATATTCCCTTACATTTCGGGCAATATCGATTAAAACTAAGGCCATACAAGGAAAAATTACATAATTCCAAATTACATAAACCAAAATATGACATTCATAAATTGAAAATATGACATTCATAAATAAAATGCAGCATTATAATATGTATAAAACATGCTCATGTTAAATGCCAAATCGCTCTATTTAACAGTTTATATCGAATATAACCCGGTTTTACGGAAATGCGTGATAATAACACTTTAAAATCACCAAACAATACTTAAATCATATTTAAGTCCAAGTTAATTATCCCAACTCATTTAGGCCTCAAAAATTAGTCATTACTCAATTTTTGACAATAATTCAACTTGTTGTATAATTGCTCATAATTAGACTTTAAAATCATATTTTAATCAAATAAATCCAAATTTAATTACAATAATTTCAAAATTTGAATTTAAAATTTTTGTACATTCTGGAACATTTCCATGACACTCATAATGTCAAAAATCATGGTTTAAAAATTTTGAATCGGTTTAGAGAAAAATGGTTGCGCTTTATCGGTTTTATCAAATAAAATACATAAAGCATGCAAAAATTAATCATATTAAATTTTCAACTTTAGATATGAAATGTGGGACATTTATGCAACCAGGAACAATTTTATCTTGACATGAAAATTAGTTTAGCTATATTTGCTAAAATAGTCACTATTTATGCCATTTTTACATTAAAAACTCATAAATCATGCTAGACAAGTCACACTAGTCTGAAATTTTCCAGTCTGACAGGAAAACATGCATGTGACAACATACTAAAATTTCATCATTAGATTCAAAGCGGAAGTATATTTGTTAAATTAGTCACTATTTATGCCATTTTTACATTAAAAATCCATAAATCATGCAAAACAAATCACATCAGTCTGAAATTTTGCAGTCTAACTAAAAAACATGCATGTGACAACATACTAAAATTTCATGGTCAGATTCAAAGCGGAAGAATTTTTAATCATTTGACCTTTATTTATTTCATTTTATCATATAAAAATCATAAATCACACGAAACAAATCCACTTCACACGAAATTGTACATACAGTAAGTACAATGCATGTGTGATATTGTGTAAAAATTTCAAAGTTAGAAGGTAAGTCTAACTATTTTTAGTATTTTAAACATCATTTTACTCATTAAAATGTAATAGAAATACTAAAAATCATATTTGAGCACTATAAATTTCCATAAATCATCAAAATGACCTAAAATCATATTAGGACCAGAATATATTGACATGCAAATAACTTTGTGATTTTATCTTATAAAACACAAATTACTAGTTTTCATTAAGTTACCATAACTCGAAAAAACTATAAATCGATTATGCATGCAACAACCTTGGCTCTGATACCACTTGTAAGTTTCTTAAACTCGATATTAGACATTTCTAATATCATAATATATTTAGTTTACTCTTAAACTAAATAGATCTTATGCATGCATAACAAAATATGAAGGAAAGAACCATTTCTTACATTGATTATGAAAATATGGGCACAATATTTGAACTCCTTTCAAATATAGTTCTTGAGCTTAAATAAGAAGGATGATCTTCCAAGTTTCAAATTAGAAACTCTCCAATTAGTTGCACCCAAAACTACCCTTAATCACTACTAAAAGATACTACACTAGTATATTATGGTAGTCTCCCTTAAAAAATAATCCAATAACCTCTTATTACTACACTAGTAATGTTACTAGAAAATATGAACACTAGAAATAGAACTTCTTAAGTTTTAGTGAGAAGTTGGAGAAAGAGTAGAGAGATAAGCAATTTTGCATCAAATGAATTATATGAGATAGTGTAGTATAAATAAGAGGAAAAACAAGCCCTATTTGGCTTGCTCAAAACCGGTCACACACACACCCACATGGGTGGGGTGTTGTCATTTTCACATTGTTCTTAACAATGTGAGGTTGAGTGTATGGGTCATTGTAGTAATGATTTGTTCTAATTCTTAATTAGAATAAAATTACAAACTAAAAACCTACCCACCATCACCACAAAACCGGTGCACCCATATAAAATGGGTGTCCATTTTATTTTTGCAATTTGTCATTTGTCACTTGTCACAAGTGTGACATGTGACATGTAACATGTAATTTTGCTTATAAATGTGCATTTAACCAATTTAAATGCAATTTCATAACAAATAAATTAGACTTAACATTTTAAGTCACATTTTATAATTACATGTAAATAAAATGGGTCCTCTCATATTTGGTTAAAATAATCTACAACAGTTTGTAATTATAATCGACCAATTTTACTTATCTCAAATGTTTCATAAACATAATGCATTCTTAGTAATATAACAATTAAATTACCAAAATGAATCTTATTTAATCATATTACAATAAGATATATTTCTCACTCACAATTTAAACTTGGTTCATTTTAAGGGATTAATTAATCTGTATCACTATACAATTAATTAATGTACATGATTAGGGGATTGTCCTTTAGGTGTGACCTCAAGGGATCAACTGATCACCACCGTCATACGACAGTAACGTCAAACTCAATTGAGTCAATCGTTACCGATTTATGTTGACCAGTTGACTATAATATTCATCATCCCTTTGTATTCTTATTATTGAGATTTAATTATGTGATCGCACTATTGTTGAGGACACTTACTCCAACAGAAAGAGCCCGAGATTCCTATTGAGATCAAAGTCCCATTTCCCCAAAGGTTAGCCAAGCACAAGAAGGAGGCAAAGTATGGTAAGTTCCTTGACGTCGTCAAAAACTTAAAGGTAACAGTCCCTTTCATTGAATTGCTTTCCCAAGTTCCTTCTTATTCCAAGTTTATGAAGGAAGTCCTTAAAAAGAAGAGATCCTTCAATGAGATGAAGACCGTAGCTTTCACTGAAGAGTGTAGTGCACTCTTGCAAAATAAGTCTCCACCAAAACTCAAGGACTCTCGTAGTTACTCCATCCCTTGCACTATAGGCACGTATACCATTGATAAGGCCCTTTGCGACCTAGGTGCTAGTGTAAGTGTCATGCCCTTTTCTATGTTTGAAAAACTTAACATGGGTGCTTTGAAATGCACTAATATTACTTTGCAAATGGCGGACCGTTCTCTAAAACAACCTATGGGTGTTTTAGAAGATGTGCCCGTCAAAGTTGGTAAGTTTTTCATTCCCGTTGACTTTCTAGTACTTGACATGGCCGAGGACTCTCAAATCCCAATCATTTTGGGAAGACCCTTTTTGCACACCACTGGTGCAGTTTTCGATGTCAAGAATGGAAAGTTAACATTAGAGATAGGAGATGTCAAGAATGGGAAGTTAGCATTGTAACTCCTTGTGTGAACAATAAGTCTTCCTTGCTTTATTACCCATTGTTATATTGTAACTCCTTGTGTGAGCAATGAGTCTTCCTTGCTTCATTACCCATTGTTTGCATTGTAACTTGTTGTGTGAACAATGAGTCTTCCTTGCTTCATTACCCATTGTTTGCATTGTAACTCCTTGTGTGAACAATGAGTTTTCTTTGCTTCATTACCCATTGTTTGCATTGTAACTCCTTGGGTCAACAATGAGTCTTCCTTGCTTCATTAGACATTGTTATATTGTAACTCCTTGTGTGAGCAATAAGTCTTCCTTGCTTCATTACCCATTGTTGCATTGTAACTCCTTGTGTTAACAATGAGTCTTCCTTGCTTCATTACCCATTGTTTGCATT
>JAIUZE010027441.1:0-11584 GCA_022085475.1 Heliosperma pusillum | reverse complement strand
CGTGGATGCCTTTTAATCATACTTGCCATGTACACGGTGCTAGTGCGTTTCATTTACCGTGAGAGAGGTCGTCAATGTATTGTTGTGTTTGGATGGGTGATTACATGATTGATTATTCATGATCATACCATGACTTGGCATGGTTTGTTTGTCGAGTCTCAATCTTATCAAACTTATACCGCTAACGGTGAGATGTACGCCCTAGTGAGCGTATTCGGTTGCCTAAGAGTGTCTTCCCCGAGTCTTTGTATAACATGATGGATTCGGATTTGTATTCCATATGCTCTTATCATTAAATATCGAATTGCCTATCTATTATTATCGTAATTCACATGTATATCTATATATGCATGCATCTACTTTTGTATTTCCTTTTATGTACGTTTAATGTGATATGGCTGGGAGAACCCGGAGTTACTCCCCACTGACTGTGGCGTTCATGTTTTTCATGGATGAACAGGTTGCTTGATTGGATGGCCTTTTGCTATGATATTTTGGGTTCGGGTGTGAGCTAGCGGGCGTTGTCCCTGGATTGAAACACCTCTAGACGATTTTAGCTAGTTTGCTAAACACTTTGACATTGTTAACCTTTTGAGAGACTACGTCTCTTATCTTATAGTAATTTGTATTCGGTTTGTAATTTGACACTCCTCGTATACTTATCTTGCATGTATAAAGGTTTTTAAAATACCGTATTTCCGCTTATTAAATCACATGCTTGTATGTTTTATTTCCGCTTTCGCGAGGGTTGTCACATGCCCGAGCGTAGCATTCATTATATTACCTGAAGGATATTATCTAGCAACTAATAAATGCGCCCCCAGAGATTGACGTGTATAATTAAGTCTCCATATTTGAAAAGAATGAATTAATTTCGACTAGGCTGGTGATAGGGCGGAGGTTGTGTATTGAATACATGAAGCTTAACGTAGCTACTAAGAAAGACCACTTTACTTACCCTACATTAACGAAATGTTAGTGTCTAACGTGTCATAACTATTTTTGCTTTATAGATAGCTGTTCAGGGTTCTTTGAGATCTCTAGTCATCCTGACGATTAGGATAAGAAGACTACCTTCACATGTCCTTACAGTGTCTTTGCATATCGAATAATATTGTTTGGGTTATGTAATGCCCCAACTACCTTCCAACGTTGTATGATAGCTATCTTTTCTTATTACAACGAGTCTATTATGGAAGTCTTCATGAATGACATCAGTGTGTATGATACTGATTTTTATGTATGTTTAACTAATCTGTTGAAAGTCTTACTAAATTGTGAGAAGATTAATCTCGTCTTTAACTTAAGAAAAGTGCCAGTTAATGGCAGTTGAAAGTTACTTGGTCATTTGGTGTCTAGACAAGGTATCTAAGTGGACAAAGATAAGGTTGAAGTGATTGAGCGACTCTCGTACGACCATACCCAGTTAATGTTAAAAGTGGGTGAAGTTTCCTTGGTCATACGAGGTTTTATCGCCGCTTTTAAGGACTACTCTAAAACCGCGCAACTACTGACTCAACTTCTCCATAAGGATGCCACATTCGTGTTTATTAATGAGTGTGTTAAGTCTTTTGACATGATTAAACTTGACTTGACATGATTAAACTTGACTTGACATGAACCCGAATTTACTCGACCCAATATAACTCCACTTGAATGTTTATTTTTGTACATTGATTATAGGAATATTCTACATGATACCCCTATGTGTTTTGGGTTTCTAAGTGGTACCTATTTTTTTTCTTCAAAAAAAACTTTGACTGCGTATAAATCATGGTCAAGAATTCGGAACGCGACAATTATTTTTTTCAAAAATGTTCGTCTTCTCGAGCTCCTCGTCTTGAAAAATTTGTCACTTTATGAACGTGTTGCAAGAGTTAGGGCGGGTCAAACATTTTTAATCAAATAAGCTTTGACCGACGATATCTCATGGCTACGAGTTCATAAAGTAACGATTTTTTTTTTCAAACCGAATATCTCGAGAAGAGGATCATTTTGAAAAAAAAAAACATTCGTCACGTTCTGATATAATGACCATGAATTATGCGCGGTCAATGTTTTTATTAAGTAAAAGAGGGGTACCATGTAGAATATGCAAAAACAAAGGGGTACCATATATAATATCCCTTGATTATAATTCAAAAAAACTTGATAATAGTTAACCTGAAACGATCGAATCCAACATAACCTGACTCAAACTCTTACGAACCCGACTTTGATTCAACCTGGACTAGATTGACTCGAACGTAAACCAGTTGACAGATCTAGGAAAGGGCATCAAGTTTAATTTTCGATTCGGAATCGGAAATTGGACCTCATGCTCTTTACTAACAACCCTCGTGCTCTTTACTGGAAGTCCATAACTTCAATTAAGAATATGGGACATTATTGTCGATGCTGGGTTGTCGCCGGAAATGAAGAATCCTATTCGGCACATGTTAAAAAAAACTTACAATAAGACGTACCAAATAGTAAAAATAAGTAAAAATTTATTAGATTGCTTGTACGAATTAGACATGACAAATTCTGACCCAAACCGCATGTCCCGTTTTTTTTCAAGAGTCAAAGACATGAAAATCTCAACTTACGACTCAAACCCGAAATGCTTCTTAATTAGGGTTGAAACCTGACCCGAACGGGTCAAAGATAAATAAAGAGTTTTATTAAAATAATAATAATAAATATTTAATTTTAGTGTTTTAAATTACAAAAACAATTATAATATCATTGTTATAGACCTATTACAACTTTTAATAGTAAAATAATGATTAAATTAACATAATTTCAATAATTGTGTTAATATAATTAATGTAACCATTTAATATGATTAAAATACTAATATAAAAAAGACCTTTTTTTATATAAAATCTCTATTTTAAATATGGTAAAAAAAAAAGAAAAGGCGCTAGAAACTATTACTTAACCCGCATTCCAATTCTAACCCAGCATGTAACCCATGTTCGACCCGGAGTATATAATTACACATATTTGTCTTAATCATAGTCTCTTGTAATATTCTTTGTGCATGTGATACAAATAAATTTCATCGAAAATTGCTTTTCCAAAAACAATAACTTCCATACCATTGATACCAAGTCGTGAATCAGAAAAGAAAAGGTTGTTCTTGGAGTGCTCCTCTAACCTATAGGTACCAAGTAAGATTACCATTGATACCAAGGGTTTTTGACCAATGGCCATACTTCCAAAACATGTTATCAATAAATGTACCTCGATTTCGCTAGAACTTGATACGATAGATTTATTTTTTAGATAATAAATTAGCACATTAGTCAAAATTAAAAAGTCGTTTATTTAACCAATATAGCACTTATCTTAGTCATTACATCATTACTTGAATATTTAAAAATATTGAAACTCAGATATTGAAAGCTAAAAGCAAAGATAAACATATAATTACCATAGAGTACATCCTTTTTATTTATTATGCTTTTCTAGCTATATACTAGATTACAATACATATTTATCCCAATTATACCGTTTGTAATAGAGCCCCTTTTCTATGTTATATAAATATATTCCATCAGGAATTGCTTTCCAAAAACAATGACGTCCACCACATTTATCATCAACAAAAGCCATTATATCATCAAATGCCTCAAATGTCTTACGTCCATGATCATCCCATGTAAGCTCACACTCATAAGTTGTTTGAAATATCATACTTGTTTTCAAGAGCCATGAAAAGTTGGCACCTGGAGTTACTGATTGACCCCCAACTTTTTCACAATCAACCCATAAATTAGTGTCCAATCCATTACCAATACTAACGTTGTAATGAACCGGTAAAATACTAAAACTTGCAACTAGTTCAAGTGTAACTAGATGAATAATTGTCAACCAAACAATACAAACTTTCAACATTTTTATAAACTTGTAAAATGGAGTAAAATAATAAATTTGTTTTAGGAATGATGAACAATTGGGAAATATATGAAGTCTTATATATAAGATTGGTGAAGGAAAAGCTTAATTG
Organism: Heliosperma pusillum; assembly: GCA_022085475.1. NCBI lineage: Eukaryota > Viridiplantae > Streptophyta > Magnoliopsida > Caryophyllales > Caryophyllaceae > Heliosperma > Heliosperma pusillum. The sequence goes on along the minus strand of JAIUZE010027441.1, from coordinate 7,590 downwards.
TATTAATAGGAGAAGCAATGTATAAATACAATTGTAATACCTATTTATATAAAGATATCGGTATCAAAGATATTGCAAATGATTACATAATATATTTACATATTTACTTATTATCTTCAATATTATATAGAGGCATTTCTTGACAAGCTAGCAATTTAGTTTGGTTCTTAATAAATGTAGTAGATAATGATGAATTTATTGTTTGTAAAGCTAAAAAGAGAAATTATTGATTACATACTTACATTAGTTACATTCAATGTACAAAATTGTTGTACTGCAATACAAAGTTAGACAAATTTGAAATTAATATTACTTTTCCGTTTCCACTAATAACAAAATTTGTTGAAATTAATATCACTTTCCACTGATAATAAATTTGAAATTAATCACTTTCCACTAACAAATTTAAGAATTTTTTGTTTTAAAATTTAATCTTTTCATAAGATAAAAAGTCATGTTACATTTATATGTGATATACAGAAAAATTATTTTAAAAACCCTCGATAAAAATATTGATTTTAATATTTAAAAAAATGAGTATTGGAATGGTATTAAATGTTGTGGAATATTGATTATTTGTTTTTTTGTCTTTAGTGTTTTAATCCTACATTGGCTTATATAGAAGGCAACATTTGACCAATTACTCAATTAGTACCCTTTCTATTATCTCCCTTTTTTGCTTTTTCCATATCATTGATGATTTGAAAGAAATAATAATTAAAATGAAAGATAATAATTAAAATTGTTTGAATAGAGAAAATGAAAGATAATAAAGCGAAAATAAAAGGTATACATACAAAGTATGTACTAAACATATTAAAGAGTGAAGGAAAATAAAGAGAAGATGCAAGATAATATACTTCCTCTTATTCAGACCATTGTTCCTCCTTCCCATTTGACACAAATTTTAAGGTTTTGAATTAAATAAGCAAAAGTAATGTAGTGGGGGTAAGGTGATTGGAGAGAGGGAATGTATTGTGGGGTATTATTGTGGAGTGAAGTGATTAAAATAATTATTGTTGTGGGGTAAGGTGATTAAAATAAGATAAAGTATGGGTATTGTGGGGTATTGTAGTGGGGTAATGTGATTAAAATAAGTATAAAAGTTTACCAAAAAAGGAAAGGGGAAGGTATTGTGAATAGACGAAAATGGAAATGAGGAACATTGCTCAGAATAGGAGGGAGTACAATGTATGTGAATATATAATACACTTTATAGTTCCTTAATAAGTGTTGTGAATAGGTACTACACTTATTGTTTATTTGTAAATAGAAGGATGAAATTGTTAGTCAAGCCTTCATGGTTGATGAATATATAAGAACATTCATTTTTGGGTATTGTTTGACGTTTATTTAAATGGCGTATTTTTGTGCGTATACTTTAGTTTTTCTTGGAATTTTTTACATAGTGTCCCTATGTTTTTGCGAACTCTTCATGCGTGGTACCCCTTCACTTTTTGAGACATATGGGCGCCCTTAACTTTTATCTGTAGCTTTTGTTCTACCCCTAAATTTTTATTCCGTCAATAACTGTGAAGTTGCTCCATTAATTAATCCTGAAACTATCATTAATCCTCTTTTCCCACCAACAACTTAATCATCAATCACCTAACTTATTCTTCAAAAAGGCTACACATACACAATGTGTATGAAAAAGCCATACACAACCAATAAAAATTTGACACGTGGCAAACTCAAGTTGGCCTTTATTAGTTAGTTTAAGGTTAGGTTAGTCATTTAACATATGTAGTAAACAAGTTAACTATATTTATGAAAGATTTTTGATTCTTTGTTATAAATACATAATATTGATGAATTTTTTTTATTTGTTAATACATTTCGATTATTGACATTATTATTATTATTATTATTATTATTATTATTATTATTATTATTATTATTATTATTATTATTTGTAGAGTCTATTGATCGAATACGAAAGAGGGGGGGGGGGTGAATTGAGTATTAAAAACTAGCCCCACTTTTTCGAATTATATGATATGTAATTAATTATTTGATCTTATGAATTAAAATCAAATAATCAATTAATCAAAGTAAGCATAAATAACGAAATAACGAAAAGTAAAGAGATAAGAGAGAGGCACACGATTTTTGAAGTGGTTCAGTTTCACACGTTGAAACCTACGTCCACTATTCTCGATTAATAATTTTTAGTACCTTTCTACGGAGTACAAAAATTACCAACCCACTCGTATAATCAACACTATGATTATAACTCAAGGTGAGTATCGCTAAATACTCTATACTATCTTACGCTAATAAGAAAGTACAATATAACTCACACAAATTCCCGTTAAAGAATTGTAAGCTTATAATGATGTACTATTATCTAATAACGTATTTCACTCAAGCGAGTGATAATAATTGATGACGAACTTTTAAAAACACAAACTCTAAAAATAAATAAATATTTGACTCCAAGGTTGCTTTAAAACGATTTGGGAAAATCAACACAAGTAAAAATAGGAGCAGTGTGAAGATGTGTTGTATTCGTTGTATTTTGCAACTTGTGTGAATGAGTATTTATAGAAGTAAAATCATAATAGATCTAAAACCCTAGTATAATATTTAATAAAGATACTTATCTTATCATAAACTAATATTTGCTAATCTTTTAGAAATATCTTTATCTCAAAATATTATTTGGTTTATCTTATAGAAATATATTTATCTTGATATCTCAAAATATTGTTGTAAAGATATAGTAGAATCCTAGATTAGGTAAACTAAGGAAACAAACCTATGGAGGCCGAATCCTATAGCTCACGAAACCCTAGGAGCACGAATCCCTAGGTGGCACAGACTAGGTTTCACGAAACCCTAGATGGCTCAAACACTAGGTGGGCTAATTAGGTTAACAACAAATTGAGATAGAATATATTAGAAACCCTAGGTAGCATGACAACCCATAAGTTGTATGACTAACCAATAGAATCTCATAAATATATTCTCTATTAAAATAATTGATAAATATAAAAATAAAACTCTTTCACTTTTGAAAACATTTCAAAACATTTTATTTCCAAAATCATGCATCAATATTTTATCATTCAAAATCATAGGCTAAAGCTATAACTTTTGAACATAAAATCTCGCGAATGGAATAGTTACCGAATGACGACCTATACTATCTAATCTTCACAAAGATCTTCAGTATACGGATCATCTCTTCATCTTGATCACAAAGACCCTCCATCTCGAGTCTTGTGTAGATTTATGTAGATCTTGGTTGAAGCGATTTTCCTTAAAGTTATGCCTGGTGAGCTATAACTTCCATGTTCACTTCCAAAGTTATTCCTGAAGTTGGTATAACTTTGTCTCACAGACTTTATCAAAGTTATGCCTAACTTTGATCTTTCTTCTCATAATTGTTGCTAGCTATAATAAGACTAAAAGCACACAATTACACGCATATGATATATTGAGTAAAACATATTATTACGTAAGCATATGTCATTATCAAAACAATCAAATTGGTCCAACAAATTCCCCCTTTTTGATGATGACAAGTCTCATATGATTTCCTCAAGATTTCTTCTTAACAATGTGACTAAGTATAGTTCCCCCTCAACAAAGCACTCCAAAGTTATAGCAACTTTGATCGCAAGAACAAAACAACTTAGCCAAAGTTATAGCTTGAGAGAATTTAAGAGATAACGAGTCTTGACAAGGAGCAATCTTAAGCAAAGACTCAAATCATATCATTTCTTCCCCCTCTTGGCATCATTGAAAAGACAAGAAAAAAGACATGAAACGACTAGAATAACACATGTCAAGGCAAGAAATAGATATGCAAAATACGCAATATAAGACGATATATATCAAGCAAAATAAAGTGCAAAATGTTGATTAAACTACAAACCACAAAAGATAGTATTAGTTGCCATTGGGCCGAATAGACAATTTCAAAATAAGCCAAATGGGCCGAATAGGATTAGTAGTTTAAGAGTTAAAACAACCAAGGATAGAGAAATCAAGGCATTTTGGGTTGACGGATTTTGTTAGGATCGACATAACCGGGCCTAGTGCGGTACTCAAGAGTGGAAAGACGGTCAAGGCAATTTGATACATGAGAAGCTTGAGCGGTGAGGCAAACATCAAAGTTCCGGACTTTCAATGAAAGAGCCTCCGTCGCATCATAAATTGTACGCATTCCCTCCCGCATCTCCGTCCCGCTCTTAACCAACGACCCGCCTTGGCTCACCAAGAATGTCATCCTATCCCTTTGCCTATACGCCTCTTGCTTACAATCGATAATATTTCGTTCCAACTTAGCAAGGCGATCATCCACCCCATCCATCCATGTCCTCATCTCATGACTCACACCCGACCCACCTTGGTCACGGGTTGAGCCCAAAGAACCCACGGCCACGGCTTGAACAACCGTGTCCAAAACCGTCTCAATTTTCTTATCCTGCGCATCCAAGCGCTCCATAATACTACCAATGAAAATATCTAATTTGGATTCAATCACAGAAAAATCAGCCCCACCCGAAGACAATCCAACCGAACCTCCTTTGACCAAAAATAACAACTCCGGACCATTAGCATCAAGCTTCATAAATTTCAAGAACGTATCACACATCTCATCCTTTACCGCGACCCCATAATTTTGCACATCAACAACTCCCTTTGACTCAAAGAGCCATGACAACCACATGCCATACGGCAAGTCAAGAGTAGAGTAAAATTTGTCTTCGGTCACCGAGAAAGCGGTTTGTGAAATACGATTAAAAACAAGAGAAGGTAAATTAACCCGATTGCCCTCCAACCAATGCTTAACAACTAACATCTCATAGCATGCAATTTTATCACGTCCGCCCCGTCGCGGAATCACAGTATTCCATAAAAAGTTTAACAGAAATTTCAGTTTCGGAGAAACACTACCAGCCAACACACAACTTGACACCGTCGCCCCAACATCAAAATACTGCTTAACCTCCAGCTTAGCCATGTCCGTCAGTTCTTCCCATGACGTACTCGGATTGATTTTGATTCCATCATCAGGAACCAAAAACAGAGTACAAAAGTCCGTCACGGAAAACGAAACTGCACGGCCATTTATAACGGCATGCAAGACTCCATTTTCTAAAGAAACAGAGGAAAAGAACTGGATTACCTCAATCGGATACACCGGACCCGAAAACTCAGCCACCGTTTCCCATTCTTGGAAATTCAGAAAATCCGAAAAGAATCCCAAAGCCCTATACTTGTCACACCAAGCCTTAGGATAATACCGACCACCGTGTATTCCATATTGAGCAACCCGGTTCACAAGTTTTCTTTCGTCTTTTGTAAGACGGAGTTTATCAATCCCCAATGATGTTTCTTGAGGAGAAAAGTCACGTAATGTGACCCGTGGTGCCTCGGGAACCGCGTCCGTGGTGTCGTTTGTAGCTTCTTCTTGGAGTCTACCTTTGCCTTTATTTAACCGTCTTCTTTTCGTACCCTCAAGCCCCGCACCCGACTCGGTTTGGTTTGGGTTGGGTGATTGTTGTGTGGGAGGAGAAGAGGTATTTTTAGGCATGCTTGGCTTGGGGGTTTTAGGATTTGGGTTTTTGGCAATTTTTGATCTAGTAGAAGCCATTGTTGAAGGGTTGAAGGTTTGGGTATTGTGTGTTCTTGTGGGTGCCGTGAGATTGATGAAGAAGATAGTAAAAGTTGGTTGAGTATTGAAGTGGTAAAAGTAATAGGTGGAAGAGGGTAATTATGAATGTGTAAGAGGTAGGTTTTATTTTTGTACTTATGCACATGGGTGTGCCGTCCCAATGTAGCTTTTTCCTTTTTTTTTTTTTTTTTTTTCAATTAGAATTTGGGTAGGAAAAGAATCTTGGGTGGTTATTTTTGTTGGGATATGGTAAGGATAGAGTTTTGGTAAATAAAAAGATATGGAAAGGTAATATTTTGAGAATTTCGGCCAAAAAGAAATACATGGGTAGAATTTTGGTTTGATTAGGAAAGTGAATAAGATAGGTTTTTGGCAAATAATGTGGTTCATAATTCAATTTCCTTAAAACACTAAATATGCAAGATACTCACGTAAAATATATTATATTAAACACAAATATACTAGCAATGAAATATGCGGACACAGTCATATAATCTTGTCTTAATCTAGCCAGTCACGCAGGTTCACAAAATAAATAAGATGAATTTAATTGCTACCGATTAACCCAATTTCCAACCGCAAAATCTCAAAACGTCTTCTCGCTAACGCCTTTGTTAAAATGTCAGCCCATTGAACATCAGTACTACAAAATTCGAGTTTAATGTTGCCCTTTTCTACATGGTCACGCAAAAAATGATGTCTAATGTCTATATGCTTAGTACGAGAATGATGAGCTGGGTTCTTAGAAATAACAATAGCACTCGTATTATCACAGAAAACAGGCATACAACCAACATTAACACCATAATCACATAGTTGTTGCTTTAACCAAAGTAGTTGAGAACACACCAGTCCTGCAGCGATATATTCGGCTTCCGCAGTAGATAATGCAACCGAATTTTGCTTCTTTGAGCCCCAAGTAATTATGCAAGGTCCAACAAACGTAGCAAATCCAGAGGTACTTTTTCTATCTAACGAACATCCCGCATAATCTGCGTCTGAATATCCTACTAGATTGAAATTACACTCAAGTGGATACCACAAATATAGATTAGATGTACCAATTAAATATCTCAAGATACGTTTAACTGCAATCATATGTGATTCCTTAGGACCTGATTGAAATCTAGCGCAGACACATACGCTGAACATAATGTCAGGTCTACTTGCAGTTAAATATAATAAAGAACCAATCATACCTCGATATGTAGTCTCGTCTACGGACTTACCATTTTCGTCTAAGGTCAACTTTTTGTCAGTTACCATAGGTGTGTCCATTGGATGAGCGTTCTCCATACCAAACTTTCTGATTAGCTCCTTGACATATTTTTGTTGGTGAATCTTTATGCCTTCTTTGGTTTGTTGAATCTGCAATCCTAGGAAGAATTTCAATTCTCCCATCATGCTCATTTCAAATTTTGAGGTCATAAGATCTGAAAAATACTTGCACAATTTATTGTTAGTAGAACCAAAAATAATATCGTCTACATAAATTTGAGCAACAAGTAAATCAGAACCCTCGGATTTTAGCAATAGGGTTTTGTCGACAGATCCTCTCTTAAAATTGTTTTGTAATAGAAATTTTGACAATCTGTCGTACCAAGCCCTAGGCGCTTGTTTCAAACCATATAAAGCTTTGTCGAGTTTAAAAACGTGGTTTTGAAACTTGCTATTCAAAAATCCAGGAGGTTGTTCAACAAAAACCTCTTCTTCCAAATAACCGTTAAGAAATGCAGTCTTAACGTCCATTTGGAACAGTTTCACTCCTTTATGAGCTGCGAAGGCGATGAGCAAGCGAATAGCTTCAAGTCTTGCTACTGGAGCGAAAGTCTCGTCGTAATCAATCCCTTCTTGTTGATTATAACCTTGAACGACCAATCGAGCCTTGTTACGAACTATAACTCCTGAATCATCCAATTTATTTCTAAATACCCATCGAGTACCAATCACAGCTCGATTAG
>JAIUZE010027439.1:0-13109 GCA_022085475.1 Heliosperma pusillum | reverse complement strand
AGAGATAGATCACGACGGATGTTATCACTCAGTCAGGAGTCTTATATAGATAAGATTTTTGAAAGGTTCAGCATGACCAACTCCAAGAAGGGGTATCTTCCAATGACGTCTGGGATGCATTTGAGTAAAGCTCAGGCACCCAAGACATCTGAAGAGGTCGAGCGCATGAGTCGAATTTCTTATGCATCAGCTATAGGATCGATCATGTATGCCATGATATGCACACGTCCAGACGTGGCATATGCTTTGAGTATGACCAGTCGGTACCAAGGCAATCCAGGTGAAACACACTGGATGAATGTTAAAAATATCCTTAAGTACCTACAGAGGACTAAGGATTGGGTATTGACTTATGGAGGAGATACTGAGCTTTTCGCAACCGGTTACGCAGATGCTAGCTTCCAAACGGATCGGGATGACTCGAAATCTCAGTCTGGATTCGTATTTACTCTTAATGGCGCTGCGGTTAGCTGGAAAAGCTCGAAGCAGAGTGTTATAGTAGATTCTACGACTGAGTCCGAGTACTACGCCGCTTCAGAGGCTGCAAAGGAAGCTATATGGATGCGTCAATTCTTACAAGGACTTGCCATAGTTCCTAGTTCGAATGACCCGATCACCATCTATTGTGATAATAGAGGTGCCATCTTTCAGGCTAAGGAGCCTAAGTCTAGCAACATATCTAGACATGTACTTCGGAAGGCTCACATGATCAGAGATTACGTGGAGCAAAAGAAGATAGTGATAGACAAGATTGCTACGGATGATAACATAGCAGATCCTCTCACTAAACCGTTAAGACATGATAAGTATGTAGGGCACATTACTTCCATGGGAATCAAACGTGTTCCTGAGTTGTATTAGTTGTTTGTATGAATTAGATACATCTTTTTCATATACTAATAATAACATCATCGTATTGTTTTCATATTTTGTTTTTCATGTGGATTGTATGGACAACATTGAACACCACAAAGTGAACTGAATAACATTATATGTATTTTGGTCCGTAATTGCCTACATGAGCTGATAACTCTTGCTATTATATTGTTGAGTCGATTGATGGTGGGTTCAACGAGCCATAAGTCAAAATGTTGACTGATCGATCACAAATACGAGTTATAAGGATGCCTCGTAGGACATTGTAATTCGTGACGACGTTATGAAGTCCTAAATGTTTAACAACATTCGGTGCCAGGTCGTGGATTGGACGTCCATAGTGTTCCTAGAGTCGATTCTTTTGACTATCGACTGTCTCTTGAGATTAAGGCAGTTTTTGGGTGACTTTGGTTTCTTTCTCACGGTCGACCGTAACAGGAGGCCAAACAGATTTTTACTGGGTCATTTCATACTGTGCTTACATCTGCAGGATTCGAGTTGAGGAAAATATCCAACCCCTTATCAGGTTTTGTTATTTCTCAGTGCCACTCGAGGAGTAGTAACTGAAATGCATGGCCATGCTCGAATAATGATTCGTTTATCTGTTGAGTTACTCTCTAGTCGGGAAAACCACTCTTGATACTGATCACTTGTAAAATACGACCTTTGTGAATGCGGACTTTGCAAATTGTTTTACATTGAGTGGGAGAAATTTAAGGATATGAGAATCGGTTATCGCACATACACTTGTAAGGACAAGTGGGGGATTGTTGGAGCTAGTGTCCTCCACAGTTAGTGTGATAACAGCTAAGGTTCACAGGGTATACTTTGTATTATAATCAGTTGATTAACGTTTATCGATAACGGTTGGCTTGCTAGATAAGTTTGACGTTATTGTCATACAGATGGCGGTGATCAACTGATCCCTAAAAGTCACACCTAAAGGATGTGTTTGAGAGATGTGATTATTTGAGAAAATAATCATATTGATGCCTTATTAAATTACTAAAAGGTTAGTGGATGTATTTGACTAAAAGGTTAGTCAAATGTGATGATGATACGATTATTTAATAACGATTAAATAATGTTAGCTGGTAATTGAATATAAAATGTTATATTTAATCCATGTATATAATGTTGGTCTAAACTAAATATAAACTGTTATATTTAAGTTGGCGGATATGTGTTACACGATATTATTATGGTGTATTGGTCCGACATTACTCGGTTTATGTGACGGTCCATTACTAGTAATAATTAGAATACATATTACATAATATACATATTAAATTATATGCTAACTACCTAATAGAGGTTGAGAGAAATAAGGAAACAAAATAATTTTTTCTTTCCTCTAATCTCACGGCTCAAATAGGGTAAAAAATAAGTTTTTCAACTAACCTTAATTTGACTCAAAAGTGACGGCACACATAAGGGAAGAAGAGGAGAAAAATTCTGATTTTTTTTTATCTCTCTAATTCATCTTCATATTCATCATCAATATACACACAAAACTAGAAGTAATTTTGGGTATTCGTTCTAGCACGGCGAAGGCATTTCTTGAACCATCTTGGGTGTTACGATTAGGAGAATACCTACTTTGGTATTTGTTCTTAGGCCTTTTCTAGGACCGAAGGTTATTTCTTAATCTCTTGTTTTATATTATGCAATTTCATTTATGACTAGAAATTCATATAGTTATAATTTCATTATAATCCGAAAAATTTAAAAGGAGTATACCGATATTTCCCACAAAAGTCAATGACGTCTTAAGACGTGATTCACTTGAAATCTCGCGTAAAATCCAAATACGAACTCGGAAATTCTAATTTAGATACGGGAAATTAAATTCTAGACTAAAACTAAAATTCGCTGAAAAGTATTCGTATAATATTTTTACTATAAAAATAGGGTACATTTGCGGGTGTTACAAACTCGCGTGCTATGCCGCTCAAAACCAAGCAGGAAGATTCAAGCAAAGTAGCACTCCTAGAAGCCCAATTAGCCCTTCTGCAGCAACAAGTAGGAAGCTCTTCCCAATCCAAACATCATGTTAACGTCACTAACCACATAGTGGTATGTGAAACATGTGGGGTTGGAGGACACAGTTTTCAAGAATGTAGGTTTTCGCTAGAGCAAGTCAATGCCTACCAAGCGTACAGGCAAGGCAATGCTTTCTCAAACTTTTATAATGAGAACACAAAGAACCATCCTCTTTTGTCCTACAAAAGCATCAACATTCAGAATCCCCACCATCAGATTCAACAACCATTCATACCACATCAACAGAAGCCCTATAATCCACCTGGTTTTCAAAACCAGAAACCTCCATTTCAACCTAACTTCAATCAACCTTACCAACACCAATCTCAACACCAACCACCCCAAAATCAAGGTCAAACCAATGACTCAAGCCTGAGCAAAATTGAATCCATGCTTCTCCAAGTTGTTCAAAAACAAGATTCAATGTTTGCTCAACTTCAAAAGAGTGATCAAGCTCAAAATGCTGCCATCAAGATGCTTGAAACTCAAATGACACAATTGGCTGCCTCTAATAACCAAAGGAAACAAGGCCAACTCCCATCTCATAGTGAGAAACCGAGGGACACCGCTAATGCTATCACCCTTAGGAGTGGTACCACTTATAAGGAACCTCAGCAACCAAAGGAAACAATAGTTGAGCCAACACCAGTAGAAAGCCAAAAAGAATCCCAACCATCCACCGCTAAGGAAGCAGAAAACAAAGAAAAGAAGGATGAACCTATGAAGGAACCCATCAAAATTCAAGTTCCATTTCCCCAACGCTTGAGGAGAAATCATAAGGAAACCCAGTTTAGCAAATTCATGGAAGTAGTTAAAAACCTCCAAGTAACGGTTCCCTTCACTGAACTAATCACCCAAATCCATTCTTACACAAAATTCATGAAGGATATCTTAACTAAGAAGAGGACTTTAGATGATGTTGAAATCATAGCATTCACAGCTAAGTGCAGTGCTTTATTGCAAAATAAGTCCCCTCCTAAGTTAAAAGATCCTGGTAGTTTCTCTATACCTTGCACTATAGGCAGCTACACAATCGATAAAGCTCTATGCGTTCTAGGTGCCAGTGTAAGCGTCATGCCCTATTCCATATGTGAAAAGTTGAATATGGGAATTCTCAAATGCACCAGTATCACTCTACAAATGGCAGACCGTTCTTTAAAACAACCTATGGGAGTTTTAGAAGATGTGCCTGTCAAAGTAGGGAGGTTTTTTATTCCCGTCGATTTCATCGTGCTAGATATGGCTGAAGATTCTCAAATCCCTATTATTCTAGGAAGGCCATTTCTACACTCTGCCGGAGCAGTAATCGATGCTAAGAATGGAAAACTGACACTAGAAGTCGGTGATGATAAAGTCACCTATAACTTGAATAGTGCAATGAAAAGCCCCATGCTAGAGGAGTCTTGCTGTTTCATTGACATTGTCGATTCCATTGTTGATGAATCTCTGTATCCATCAATAATCAAGGATCCTTTAGAGGCAATCTTGTTGTTGAAGGATATCTCTAAGAATGACAATTTTGAGATCAGTGAGCTGGAAAAGGATCTGACCGGAAAAGAGATACCGTCAGAAGAAATCAAAGAGTTCATAAGCTTGATTGATGCTCCTGCCAAGGCAGAAGTACACAAACCTGAACTGAAACCTCTTCCCTCGAATCTAAAATATGCTTTTTTAGATGAATCTGAGTATTGCCCAGTCATAGTGAGTGCTCTCCTAGATGAAAATCAGTTAACCTCACTATTGACTGTCTTGAAAAAGCATAGAAAGGCAATAGGTTACAAGCTTGAAGATCTAACAGGCATAAGCCCGGAGTTCTGCATGCATAGAATCAATTTAAAAGAAGGCCAAAAACCTTGTAATCAAGGTCAACGCCGTCTTAATCCCAACATGCAGGAAGTAGTTAAAACTGAAGTTAAGAAATTGCTAGATGCTGGCATAATCTACGCAATCTCTGACTCTAAATGGGTTAGCCCCGTTCAAGTTGTTCCCAAGAAAGGAGGAACAACAGTAGTCAAGAATGAGAAGAATGAGCTCATCCCCACAAGGATTGTGACGGGATGGCGTATGTGTATTGACTACAGAAAGCTGAATCAATCGACTAGGAAAGATCACTATCCTCTACCCTTCATTCACCAAATGCTAGAGAGGTTAGCTTGCCACAAGTATTTCTGTTATTTAGATGGTTACTCAGGATTTTTCCAAATCCCTATCCACCCTGAGGACCAAGAGAAAACCACCTTCACCTGTCCCTATGGTACTTTCGCTTATCGCAGAATGCCATTTGGCTTGTGTAATGCACCTGCCACCTTCCAGCGTTGCATGACCAGTATCTTCTCGGATTTTGTTGAATCTATCATGGAAGTATTTATGGACGACTTTAGCGTCTATGGCATTTCCTTTGATAATTGTTTGACAAATCTATCCAGAGTTCTAAAACGTTGTGAAGAAGTCGACCTTGTTCTCAACTGGGAAAAGTGTCACTTCATGGTAAACGAAGGTGCAGTTTTAGGTCACATCGTTTCAGAAAGAGGTATAGAAGTGGATCGAGCTAAGATCCAAGTTATTGAACAGCTGCCACCACCTGCTAATGTAAAAGGAATCAGGAGTTTCCTTGGCCACGTCGGTTTCTACCGACGATTTATAAAAGATTTTTCAAAGATAGCCAAACCCTTGACTGAGCTCCTTTTCAAGGATGCACCTTTCAATTTCACTAAGGAATGCCTTGAGGCATTCAACAAAATCAAACGTGCTTTGACCACCGCACCTATAATCCAATCGCCTGATTGGAATCTGCCATTTGAACTGATGTGCGATGCGAGTGATTATGCCGTAGGAGTTGTTTTAGGGCAAATAAAGGAAAAGTTTCTTCATGTGATTTACTATGCTAGTAAAACCTTAGATCCTGCCCAAATCAACTATGCCACCACTGAGAAAGAACTTCTCACCATTGTCTATGCCTTAGACAAATTTCGCTCATACCTAATAGGATCAAAAGTTATTGTCTACACTGACCATGCTCCCTTGAAATATCTGCTTTCAAAGAAAGAGGCAAAAGCTAGACTTATCTACTGGATCTTACTCCTTCAAGAGTTTGATTTAGAGATCCGGGATAAGAAAGGAGCAGAGAATGTAGTCGTTGACCACCTCTCAAGGATAAGAGTAACTGAAATAGGATTACCAATGCCAATTAATGATTCGTTTGCTGATGATTCATTAATGACAATTACGGACTCTTCTCCTTGGTATGCTGATATCGCCAACTTCCTTGTCAGTCGCCAGTTACCCTCCGACCTTTCTTATAACCAAAGAAAGAGATTTTTGCATTATGCAAAATCCTTTGTTTGGGATGACCCCTATCTTTTCAAGCAATGTTCAGATGGTCTGTATCGACGTTGTATCCCTCAGTTAGTAGTTTAATGTAGCTATTATTTACTTTTTTTCATTAGAGCTGATATCTTTTCTGCTATATATATATGATCGATGTTGCTAATTATGTATGATATGCCTATACTGTTGTTACCCTACTGATCGATGTCTTTTATTTGTTTTATCCGCAGTATTCAATCAACACGCCACATGTCCCTGAGTACACTAAGCATAATATAGACGAGGTAAGGGACTTGTTGGGCAAATACGTCCTTGATGAACAAACAAAGAATAAATGAAACTTAGATTATTTTGGAAGCAGATAGGGAACTTTAATTTGTATGTAGAAGTCATTAATTAGAGCGAGTTGTAAGTATGAATTGCTCTGAAAGAGATCATTTTGGTTGTATATATCATCTAGCTGCTGCTGTACATGAATTGCCATGTACATGAATTGCCCTGTACATGAATTGCTCTGATTTATATATAGATATATCATTTTGCTGCTTCTGAAATTGGTTTATGCTGCGTACTGCTGCTACTGCTGCTGATTTATGCAGGATTTTAACTGGTGGCATGGGAACAAATTTCAATTTTTTCCAAAACAATAATAAAAATAATAACAACGGTTTTTCAAAATTCATTAAAAGCGTTGTAACATATTTCCCACCAAAACTTATCATACCTTTAACAACGGTGTATTATAGAATACCTGTTCTTATTAAAACTTTCCACAACGGCTTCTTTATTATACTCCGTTGTAATTAACAATATTCACAACGGGTTTGAAAAATTAAAGCGTTGTTATAATCCTTCCCACCAAAATTAATCATACCTTTAACAACGGTTTAATTTCATAGAACAGTTCTCGTATCTTTCCCACCATAATTATTCACACGTTTTAACAACAGTTATCTAGTAATAACAACGACTTATTACCGTTGTTAAAACTATTCACAACGGTATTTTCATTAAATCGGCACCGTTGTTAAAACCTTTAACAACGGAGGCTTTAACAACGTCCGCTTTTTAATATTACAACGGTTTTTAACCGTTGTCATAGCCTGTTTTTGTAGTAGTGTCATCATGGTCCGTCCAAGACCATAGCCAAAGTCTTACAATCCGGGTTTTTCTGGCCCTCGATGTTTAAAGATTCAAGAGACTTTGTTATGGCTTGTGATGCTTGTCAAGGAATGGGTCAAATATCTAAGAGACATGAAATGCCTCAAAACAGCATATTAGAAGTCGAAATATTCGATGTCTGGGGTGTAACAACCCGAAAAGTACCCAATTTTTCTAGTAAAATTTCTTAAGGATACTTTCCAGCAAGGTTAAGTTTTTAAAATAGAATTTATTGTTTTGAGTCGTATTTTGAAATTCCGAGTTCGTATTTGGAATTTCTGAGAGATTTCATGAAAATCCCGTTTTTAGTCATCTTTGACTTTTCTTGACTGTTAAGTCGTCTTTGACTTTTCTTGACTTTTTAAAGTCGTCATTGACTTTTCTTGACTTTTAAGTCGTCATAAACTTTTCTTGACTTTTAAGTCATCTTTGACTTTTCTCGACTTTTAAGTCGACTTTGACTTTCGTTGACTTTCCCGACTCACCTTGCCAGTTTGAAGACCAAAATTTTATTTAAAAAAATAATATTTTTAATTTATTTTTATTAAGATTTATTTAGATTTATCATAATTTAATATAATTATTTTGAATTTATTCGGAATTTATTATAAGGTTTTACGGTTTAAACCCGAGCATCATTTAACTATTCCCGACTCATCGTAAATCCCGAAACAGACCCGAAACCCGACTTTGGCATGAGTCACACGCACATGTCATCCTTTTCCACTCACTTTTGGGATATTTTCATTATTTTGATTAATCTAATAATATTATCGATCCGTTAACGAAAATTACGCAAACCGTTTACAAAACAGACCCGATATCACATACTCCACACGGCTCTCCTTCCTCTCATAGGGCTTGATATTTTCATTTCTTTTCATTAATATAACATAATATCTAGATATTTGATTTAATTAACTTAATATCTAATTAATTATCTTATTATAATAATAAAACCCGAGTCAATTCCGTAACAACAATTTCAAAACCCGACTCCATATTTTCTCTATATGTACACGGCCCAACCTCACCATTACTCACTAACAACTTTTCATTTTACAATAAATCAAATTAAGATCTAATTAACACTTTCTTTAATCGTTCTTCATCGTTCTTCGTTGTTCATCGTCGTTTTTCGTCGTTCTTGAGCAAAATCATCATAAAACCTTCTTTTCTTATTCAAATCCGTCCTAACTTATATTTCTAGAATCTCCTCTTCGCTCTCCATCTTCAAGTACGGTTTATTTTCAATTCCGACAAAATCGTTTTCAACACTTTAATTATGGAAAATCAAGTTTTAATTCTAATAATGTTTTTCTTGTAATTTCTTATAGGGGAAGATTTTGAAGACGAGTTTGGTGACTCGTATATTTTGGGTGAAGATTAGTAGACGGGTTTCTTAGTTTATACTTCTTATTTTGGTGCTAATTGATTTTGCTAGCTAAGGTAACGATTCCGAGTTACTCGACGATTTAATGTTACATAGCCTTTGTTTCTTTTGTTTTTGGTTCATCTTTTGTTTTGTTCATGTTATGATGATTTATGGATTTTTAGTAGTAACATGATAAGTAGTATGATGTTTATGTTGTATGGAATTTTTAATATGTTAGTGTTCTTGACATGTTTGGATGATTTATTTATAACCATGATTTTTGTATGAATGATGGTTGATTTGGTTGTTAAAATGTTGTTTGATAATTAAAACATGTTGGAAATAATTTGGTGGTTGTGATTGTTGGAACCGTGTATGGTGGCTGGAAAAACCAGCCCAAAACCAGGCCGGTTCAGGCCGGTTCAGGCCGGTCCAGGTCCGGACTGGGTTGGTCCGTGGGTGGTCTTTTGGGTTGTGTCGATACTTGATTGTTTTGTTGTTGTTTTGACGGGTTTTAAATATGTTAAGCATGCGGGAAATATTAAGAAACGGTTTTAAAAATGTCGACCCAAAACAGGCCCAAACCAGGCCCGTGCGCCCAGTCCAGGCCCATGTTAGGTCCGGCCCAAAATCAGCCCATGAGTCACTTTGTTGGACTTGTGACGGTTTTTGAGTTTAGTGTTAATTTATCGTGTTTTGTAATATTTAGCAAGTGGGAAATTGTAATAAGTAAATTATTTAATTAAAAGTATTTTTCATAATATTATAATTCCTCACATGTTAGAAATTATAATACGAGATTATAGTTTATTTGGATATCCTTTAAGTCATACGGGTTTTCGTAAGATTTAATAATTCACATGTTAGAAGTTTTAATAAAATAAACATGTATTGAATATGATGATTTTATGTTCAAGTCTATATGTTAAAGACTCTGTTTCTAGCCGGTTTGACCAAACGGGTTTGGTCAAACTAAGATCTAGTCAGCCCCGTTTGACTGATGACCCGTCGCGGGACTCGGGTCGGGGATTTGTCTTCAAGTAAGGTTTGATTTAATTAATGAATTAGCCTTTGTAGATATGAGGCGATATGATATTTGAATATTATTTATATGCAATTAGTCACATGATAGGAAGTTGTTTCCGTTGGACTAAGTACCCATAGAGAATTATGAGTATATGGCGTCTTGACCATTCTAATTCTAAATGAGTATCTTGGACCATGACATGATAGGCAGTACTATCTTTAACGAGTATATGTTCACCACTGATAGCTTCTGTGTCACTGACTTGGGCCCTTTGATACCAAGCCGGGGGCATGGCTGCCTAATGGCTTCCACTTTGGGAATGGAGCCAGCTTAAGTACTAGCCAACTCTGCTTAGGGGGTCGCCTAGTAGAGATTCTCATGTACTTTTGGTCATGGGACGGGGAATGGAATAGTTGTTGTCGCTAGGTCTGATCAGTCTAGGACTAGGATGTTTTCCTACCTTGTGGTATAGCCTCGAGTTACAGTCGACTATTGGCCGTGCTAGGAACTTATGCCTGTTTATAGACGTATTGGTCTTTCATGTTTGATGATTCTATGAATCTTAGAAGGTGAGATGCAAGCCGGCTAAGGTTGATAGAGTTTGGATTACCGGTTGTTAACTGATTCACATGATTTCGTGTTGATTAGGGTTGAGTGTATCATGGCCATGTTTTAAATGTAACCTCTGAGCTAGCATACCAACTTCCCTACCTCGAGTTATATTTTATTATCGAATTCACATGATAGCGTTCATATGATAGGTTATATGTTAGTTAATTGTTTCATAACATGAAAAGCATATCATATATGTTAAGGTTTTTGTATTTTCCATATACATTGCTTTTATGTTATTCATGTTTAATTAAACTCGACATTTCGTGGCTGGGAGAACTCGGAGTTACTCCCCACTGACTGTGGCTTCCGTGTTTATATTTAATGCGGTGGGCAGGTTTGTGATGCATACATTGGGTACATTGACGAGCTAGCGAGCGAAGTATTTACCTTGGACCTATATTCGGTTCTTAGGATTGTATATTATTATACACTCTTTTATTTCCGTATTTATACGGGAGATATGTCTCCCGTCTTGTATAATTCTTATGTAAAATTTTATTTCCTTTTCATTATGAACCTTTGTTTTTAAGACACCCTTATTATGTATTCTCATATTTTATTCAGTTAAATTATTTTTTTTTCTTTCCGCAAATTTGAGGGTGTCACATAATTAATGACCAAGAAAATTAGTAGTGACTAATTTTGAGTTCTAAATCAGTTTAATTAATTAGTTTGAATTTAAATGAGATTTAAAAGTTGATAGTGATTTTTAATGGTTAAAAATCAATAAATCCCGGAAAAATCGAGCTACTATGAGCATGAATGAATTGTAGGACGATTTTGGCATGAATTTTGCAGCAATTTATTTTATTTATGTTTGAATGAATGAATGTCATTTATTTAATAATTTATGCAAAGTTTGTACCTAGTATGGCCTAGTTATTTTAATCGTTATTACCCGTAATGTAAGGGAATAACGGTTTGGTTGTAATTTTATTGCGATCTCGTATCGCCGGTTTGTATAATTCAATAATTTTATTTTATAGAATAAATGTATAATAGGAATTTGTATATTTGTAATTATTTTTATCAAGACCGGTGACTCCCTCAAGACGGTGCCATTTTGGAAGGTGTTCCAAGTGAAGAGGCAAGGGACCAAGGAGTTGGTTTCCGAATTTGTAACTATCTAGTTAATTTTGATTAGCTAGGTGGCCATACTAGGATTTTATTTTTGCTTGGTTGCTTGCTTTATTTTCGCTCGTGCCAAAATCGTCACACATGCATTTTATTTACGTTATTGTCAATTCAACGTTATTCACAATTCACCGACTTAGTTCGCTTATAGGGAATTAATAACAAAATTGACAAGACCTCTCACATAACTTAAAAAAATTGAGATTTAGCCTTACCAATTGAAGCACCTATGAACCCCGTGTTCATTAGGGCTACCACGCTCGTGGGTCCCTTTTTACCTCGGGTAAGTAGGGTGATGCGATCACAAACCAAAATTGGATTGGACTCAACGAGAGTAAGCGTTATTGGGACTAGGAGATGGGATTTAGTGAAATCCGTCAAACAAAGAGTTCTAAGTGTCGGAATAGTCAAGTATTGACTTACCATTTTTAGATAAAGGTAGCATGCGATGACTATTTTTGTCTAAAGATGGGTCTTGGAATCACTTATGTAATTTCATGAGGGGTCATTATATGAGTGACTTGTTTAAAATTGTTTTTACAAGTAAATTATATATAAGCAATGAATGTTTATTTTCCGTTGATATTTATTTTTATTCGCGGAATGACAATTATTTTTCTTCTATGAACTTATAAATCCATTAAATCATGGAAAAGGTTTCCATTATTTTATACGGTAGTATATTGATTGCGATCTTCGTTTAAAACACCGTAGCTAAAGACAAAATGAATTTTATCTTTTGATCCTCATATTCACCGTTGCAAATGTCTCTTATGAAGAGTAAATGAATATATCACACTTAGTCAAAAGCATTTTTGAATATTTTGTGACACCTTCTTATAACAATGGTACATCAATTTTTTGCTCCAAAGAAAATATTTGTATTTTGGTATGTCGTCATAATGCTCCTTATCGAGGCTTACCTCAAAAGAGGCCAAAATAGTTGGGATGACTAGGTTAATCGATTTATTTGAAATCGTGAACAAACCAAATACCGTAATCACTTCATGAAAAGTTTATCCTTTTGAAGGAAAAACATGAATGAAATGAAGAATAGTCTTCACAATAATTCCAATATACTTGTCTAAGTAGAGATTCATGAAAGTGAGTGGGAGCACTAAGAATGATGTTTATATTCTTAATTGTTAAGACGAGGGTCAAGAGTAGGTTGGCTCGACTTTGACACAAGGCAAGGGAAAAAGGCAAGACTATTTTGAATAGTAAAGTCAAAACCCAAGAAAGGTGTCGAACCCAACTTTTGACGATTCTATTTTACAGTGTAGGACACAAGAAAAGAATCTGCCCCAAGTTTTCTAAAGAGTTAGAAATTGGGTGTACTATTTTCACCCATAATATCTATATGATCGACATTTATTTTGCTAAATGCAATTTTTGGGTATTAGATACCTATTATGGTGTTCATCAATGTATTCAATGCATATAATAATGATTCGTGCGACGACTAACCATAATTAAATGTCGACCTACAAGGGAAATATAACTATTGTAGTTTTTATGTCATAGAGAAATATAAAAGTTAGAATGTGATCA
>JAIUZE010027437.1:0-26653 GCA_022085475.1 Heliosperma pusillum | reverse complement strand
TATATATATATAGAGTCAAGATCCGGTGGAAACGATCACTCGGTGCAAAAAGTGGAAACGAACTAATTGTACAATTAAAAAGACCAACTCACGTGTGCACCATGCCCCAAAATAAAACAAAAACTTACCTTCCTCTCTCACTCAACCTTACCATTTACGGAGTAATAAATTTCCTCTCCTACTGATTCAACACCACCACCGCCACGCTGCCAAATTGACGCCTTCCTCCCACCACCATCATAACCACCTTCCCATCGCCATGAATCGTACATCCCGTTCCCAAAAGCAACAATGTAAATCCAATTCAATTAATCAAATGACGACGGCGTCGATGAGGGACTGTGAAAATCAGATGACGACAAGTCGACAAGGAGTGGAACTGTGGTGGTCCACGCTTGCACCTGGGGCGACAGACGAAGAAGTAGCAACGAGGGCGAGGCGGCTCGGGTGGCTAAGCAAAATTAGTGTATCCGATTTATATATTGATGTATCTCAAACCAATTTTAATGTACCTATCAAATAATTTTGTGTATCTATGTTAAGGTACATTAAAATAATGGCTAGATACATGAAAAAGTAGGGTAGATACATTGAAATACTGGTGGTTCTTTTTTCTTCTCGTTTTCCGCCATTGTTAGCGACATTCAAGCTTGCCGTTTTTCTGCCATTTTTGATGACAAATTTGCTAGTAGACCCGAATCAATAGGTAGCACAAACAATTCGTCGGCTGAAAAGAATGGCTATGTGTGTGGTGTTGGTGGTCGTGGAAGTGGAAGTGGTTTTATGTGGTGGTTGTGTGTATGGTGCTGTTGATGGTGGTGGTGGATGTCGTAAAAGATAGTGTTGCTGTTTGCTAGAAGGGGTTGAGAGGAATGATAAGGAGTATTGGTTTGGGGTAGAGTTTGAAGAAGGAAGAAAAATTGTGGTTGTAAGACACAAAATAGACAACATCTGGTAGTTGCCGGCGGGTTGTCGGTCTGGCTGTTGGGTGGGGGTGGTGCTGATGGTGACACAGTTGGTGATAGGTGCGTAAGAGATGGTGGACGTTGGTGACAGTGTGAATAAAGATGGGATAGTGAATTAATGTCAGGGAGTTATATACATGTGAATGGAGATGAAACTAGTACGTTTCCACTTTTTGCACCGAGTGGTCGTTTCCACCGGATCTTAAATCTATATATATATATATATATATATATATATAGAGTCAAGATCCAGTGCAAACGACCACTCGGTGCAAAAAGTGGAAACGACCATGATAAATCCCACGTGCATCACTTTCTCACAACCAAACTCCATTTATATAGTTTCCCCAAATCATATCCATTCCTACCTTTACATCATCAGCCCACCACCCAAATTGCCCCATCACTGTTCATCACCTATCATCGTCACTTACTTGTCGTCGCCACCAACGCTCCGTCGTCATCGCCGGTGACGATGGCCAGTAACTACGATGAATCGTCGCGTTATGTCCGACGCAACTCCATCATCACCATTACATATCATCGCAACTTAATCCATGTTGTCTCCATCGGCGACGATGGCCAACAACTCCGTCGAATTGTCGCGTGATATCAGAGTATCGCCATCATCACCATTACCGATTAACCGTCGTCGCTTCTAATTCATCGAACACTTTGAAACACCGACGAACCTGGTGCTAGGCCTTTGATCTACAACTCCGGTGACATCTTGGTTATTTCCGTGGTGCACAACATGGCTATAAGTAATGTCGTCGGCGCCGTTGGAGGTTAACGGTGCACTCAGTATCGTACTTGCATGATCGCCGGCATGAGTGACGCCAGTATGGTGACGGTGGTGGGTGTTGTTCAGGGATGTGTGGTAGTGGTGAAATGGTTATGCGTGATATTTGTAGTGTTGATTTGGGGATTTTTAAATTTGGGGTTGTTATTATATACGTGTATTTAGGTAGTATATTTGTGTACCTAGAATAATATTTTGTGTAACTAGAATAATATTTAATGTACCTATATAATTCGTATTTCAGTATACCTGCAATAGTTTGAAATGTGTATGGGATTTGGTAAAAAAAAATGTACCTAGAATAGAAAAAAGTGTACCTACGACCTTAAAAAATGTATATAGAAATCTGGTAAAATTGTGTACCTATAGTAGAAAAAAGTGTATATAAAATTCTCGTAAAATGCGTACCTACGATAATAAAAAGCGTATGTGAGATTTGTTAAAGAGAAAAAAAAATAGTGTATCTATCATATATATCAATGTACATATAGGTCGTTTCCACTTTTTCCACCGAGTGGTCGTTTCCACCGGATCCTAAATCTATATATATATCTACAAAAATGTAACAGAAAACAATATAACAAGCGACAAATAAAAATAATTATTCATGTTAACTTTAAAATATTTATTTTTACACTTAATATTGTCTAATTATAATATTACGATTATATATGTGTTATCATTTTTTAAATATATTTTCTTTTAAATCAGTTTTTTAATAACCTTTTGCAATTTATTTAGTTAAATTCATTATACTAAATAAGATCAAAAGCATTTCTAATATATTTTGGATGAGCAATGTAACTATCTAAAATATATCTAATATATGTCTAATATATATTTATATATGAGTTATGAACTATATAGATTATTGCAGATGTTATATTTATTAATAAATTATATTTTTAATATAGTAAGTTGTTGAATATTACATCGCGATCTATTATATCTATGAGAGCTTAATTTATGACAACGTTATTATTACAATTCTATCAACGCGAGAACATAGCGTCTAAATATTCATAAATAATTAGCATATTTTGATTATTAAAAACAACCAACCCATGCATTTTTATGCACGGTCTACAACTAGCTAGTATCTCTATAATTCAAAGGAGATCATATGTTATTGGCTTGATGTTTAGTTCGTTAACTGAATTGTCGACTAAATGTATCTCTCAGTAGTCGTAAACATAGGGTGGTATCACTTTCACATGACAATTAACTGTTGAAAGTGGTCTAAATTGATCTAAATAAAGTTTATTATATACACATATGATTACAAATGAAAAAATGAGAGCATTTTTCCATTATTATGCGGGGAGAAATATGAATTTTAATTTTATCCAATTTAAACACAATCATTTAAGAAACAGAAAAATTACATACTCATCAGAAAAATTACATACTTATCGGCTAATGGTAAATGTGTCTCTTTCCGATTAGTTCAACTTTCTAGCTACCCACAAAGATAGTCTACTTGTATAGAGCAACTTTTGTCGCATTTGTTTTATAAAAAAGCCAATCCATTGCCATATTATCATTTGTATAAATTATATATGTTTGGTCTTTTATTTATAAGCTATGATTGTTAAACGGATATAACTACTCCCTTCACTTCAACTATCTCTTTCTTTTTATCGGGGTTATTTTGCTCGACTTTATAAGTGTTTCTATAACTGAAAAAATAGAAATTAGATCAAACACTATTGTTATGGGAGTTTGAAACTATGTTTGAGAAGTCAAAAACATTACTCTGTACCAGCCTAAAAGTAGACGCACCAACATAGGGTTTCTACTTCTACTTTTTCTTTAGTTCTCACAAGAATTTAGTAAATACCAAAAATAAATTGTCAAAAATATTGGCCGATCATATCAACCCAATGAAAAATAAGTTTTTTTTGAAGAGCAGGCCAAACATCCACAAATTGTTTTTGAGAAGTAGTTAAAAAAAAAAGAGAAAAAAAATCTTTTAGGTAAGTAAGGTCAAACACTCACTAAAATATCACTCACAAAGCATAAAAAAATTCAAACAAATAATTATGACGAAGGGAGTAATAATTAAGTCCAACAACTAAATAATAAATGTATGTATAAAATGTCATTAATGTTTGTATAAGAGGTTCTCATATAAACTGTTACTCTGATCTCATATTCACACCAAGGGTCATACTTGTTTTAGTATGATTTTAAGATGATACGTTGATTATCTTATTCTAATTTTTGTATATAAAATTATAAATGTGACTTATATATATATTTTTTTTACGGACGTCAAGATTTAACGAAAGAGTTAAGCTTCTTTGTAAAAAGTCAAGTAAAGCAATTTTGTGAACAATTACTCTTAAATAAAGAAGCTAAAATTATTCCACAACTTTAGACGGGTCGGGCATCCTCAAAAGAAAGTAAGTGGGGAAGTGGGGGGCTTTTTTATGAAGGGGCTTGACCTGTCTTACTTTCTTGTTAGTGAGCTTGGCTCTTCTGAAGCTTTCATACGGATCTCCCCGACTAAAATGAGAATTTGTAGGACATTTAATTTTGTGAGCTCATTTATTCTTTAAAAAGCTTAATTTGTCATCGTGATAGTGATTTACTTAAGTTGAAGCTGACCATTCAAGTAGAATATTAAATAACAATGGTCGAGTAGGTGACTCATTTAATAAACATGATGATTATTTAAGTTATAGAGTGCATCTATAATTAGTAACCAATTGTTTTTGTACGACAGTCTCACGTGCGATCAATAGAGAAGTGACCACTTTTTATAGCTAAGAAAGGACCAATTTTTCAATGCGGTTATTATTTACCTAAAAATAGTAACAATTAACCATAAAGGGTCATACACGAAATACAACCGTCGATCACGATAACTACTACAAGTCTACAATTAGATATAATCAACACGGGTTAAGTCCTAGAAGATTGAGTTGTGGTTACTCTGACTGAACTCTGAAGTACAATTACTACATTTCTATTTTATGCTCAAGTAGGTGGAAAGTCAATCTATTCGTTCCATTTAATAAATGCAAACTTACTAAATTTTTGGACGTACAAGATTTTGTCTATTTAGTGAATAGTGAATATAATATAATACGGAGTATGGTTTATGACATGGGCCAACTGCAGGAAAATTAATTATAAGAAAATGAGTGTGACCCTCTTACACTTTTTTCTACCACCAAAATTGATTACTCGTATTTGTTTTTGATAAAAAAAATAGTTAACAGGTTTTAAAACCGGGTCGTTATCAAAGAAAGAATTCTTGTTTAATACGAAAATATAAGATAAGATAGTGGGCGTAGAGCTCTAATTTTCAGAGCTAGACAAATTTTGAGCTGAATTCAAGCTCAAGCACAAAATATTTGATTTTAAATCAAAATAGTTATGATTTATTCCGGCACAAATTCTTGTTTAATACGGAAATATCCGTCTTTAACCTTAAGATAGATCAAATAGATACCAGATGACACGATAATTGCTTAGTAAATGCCAATAGTTTTTGTCCCTATTTTCATCATGTGCTAGTATTTAAATTCCTTATGTAGATAATACTATATTAGCAAGTCTCGTTTGGATAATCAATCTTACACAAGACCGGTTGTTATTCGGTTTAGCAAATGTGATAAAATGTGGCCTGGGCCCAACACAAACTGTGGCCCATGAGAATTTAAAGCTGGCTATCAAATTTACTCAACTTTTCAAATTTCTACTTCCAAGTTCCAACATCTTTTTGATGTATTTATTTATATGGTTATATTGTTAATTAATTATGAAATTCTAGTTCCGCCACTGTAATTGGTACCGAAAATTAACCCGATTTTTGGTTAATGACACAACAGGTGCATAAAAACACGTACGCATTAGTAGTGAGCATGGAAAGCATAACAAGAAACTGGTACTGCGGCAACAGTCGATCAATGCTCATTTCCAACTGCCTTTTCCGCATGGGTGGGGCAGCCATTCTCCTCTCAAACAAAAACTCTGACCGCCACCGCTCTAAATACCAGCTCGTCCATGTCGTCCGCACCCACAAAGGTGCGGACGACAAGAGCTACCGTTGTGCCTACCAAGAGGAGGACAACGCTGGTTATGTTGGTGTTGCCCTCTCAAAGGACCTTATGGCTGTCGCGGGTGAAGCCCTAAAAGCCAACATCACTACCCTAGGTCCACTCGTGCTCCCCATTTCGGAGCAGCTTCTGTTTTTCGTGTCTCTGGTCGCAAAAAAGATTTTCCGGATCAAGAAAATTAAACCCTACATACCCGATTTTAAGCTTGCTTTCGAGCATTTTTGTATTCATGCTGGTGGAAGAGCGGTTCTAGACGAACTAGAGAAGAATTTGGATCTTTCGGATTGGCATATGGAGCCTTCAAAAATGACCCTTTATCGATTTGGAAATACGTCTAGTAGCTCATTATGGTACGAATTTGGGTATCTTGAGGCTAAGGGCAGGGTCAGGAAGGGTGATCGAATTTGGCAGATCGGGTTTGGGTCAGGTTTTAAGTGTAATAGTGCAGTTTGGCGTGCATTGCGTACCGTTGACCCTGGGAAATTAAAAAACGTCTGGATGGATGAAATTAATAATTTTCCGGTGGATGTCCCAAAATTATCACCGATAATTATGTCGGAAATGGCAACATGATGACGGTGGACGGGTAACACTATGGCTAAGGTTGTGACGTTGTCGTTTACCATTTAATTTCATTATTATCGTTGGTTGTCTAATAGATGTACGTACTGTTATTACATTTATTGTATGAAGATATGTTAGAAACTTATGTAATGGGTAATTCAATGTACTTGAAAGTAAGGGTATGTGTGTGTGGGGTGGGTTTGTGGAATTTGATGGGCTGATTTTAATGCCTACCATTTTAAATTGTATGTCCTTCATCTTTGCTTTAGTCATTTCATGATTTAGTGGATATTTTTTTGAATGAGAATAAGGTTTGTGGACTTGAAAACTTTGGTATGTACTACTACTTCTATCTCTTGTTGTACTACTAATTCAATGTATTTTTATGAATGAGAAGCCAGGGTGGCAACCTGTTGGGACAGTGCACCAATTTGGTCCTTTAGTTGCTCCATTTCTGACTTCTCTGTATTGTTAGGCGTCCATCTTCTCCTACTTTATGGTTTAGCAATTTTTCTGTTTTTTTATGGTGTAAAATAAAGAAAAGAGTAGTTAAGTTTGTTGTTTTCTGGAATTTTGATTGATCAAGGCCAAGGATTGTGAAGCTCCGATAACCAAATGTTAAGCTTGAACACATATATATATATATATATATATAAGAGAATTGTGGTAAAGTAAAGAGAGATAAGCAATTAGTTGTTCAACTTAGAATAAATTGATAGGTCTATATCAACTTATAAACTACAACAATATTGTTATTGCCTGGGTTTCTAACAAATATCCAACTAGGGACGAGTTTTGTGTATTTCATTTCATGACTCTCCATCTATTACATAGGTCTATACATAGACTAATTGTCTTGGTGATCAAGCTAGGATTAACACTACATTATTAGCTGGAAATTAAGAAAAATAGCACATGCTCTTGTACTATTGCTGACTCATGATTGACCTATCCTCCTGGGATCATGTGCTACTGTAACGGCTAGCATCATGACTGGCAGATTCTCTGTGAGTCCTTCCCCTTTGGTGGGCTGAAGACAGTAGGTGGGCTCTTTGTTGTTGGGCCATACATGCCCACCTCTGCTATGACAATGCCTGGCAACATTTCCCTCCCCTGCAACATTCCCCTTTTCTGCAACATTCACCAGCATTGCATTCTTAGCATACGTATCATTACCTTCCCCTTCAAAAGATCCTTGTCCCCAAGGATCAAAAATAGGATATTTCTTCTGTAGATCAAATAGGAATTTCCAAGTGGCATCTTCTAATGGTGAATGGTTCTATTTGACCAAGACTTTAGTAGCAGTTATCCTTCTTCTTTTTACTGACTTTCTGGCTAGGACTACTTCAGGTTCATCATCCTTAGAGCTTGACATGTCTGGTATTGATATAGGTGTTGGTAGTGGACCGTGGTGTAACTTTAGTAATGAGACATGGAATATAGGGTGAATTTTGGACCCTGGAGGAAGTGCCAATTTATATGCCACTACCCCTATGTAATATCCCGAATAAAATAAATCTTAAGATATACTTATATTAATAGGACTATCATATTTTATAAACTAGACATGTATATTTATCAGTATAAACGAAATAGCTCTACTTATGAACCTAGGAAGAGTATATAAGTCGGGACTCGCATTAAAAGTAACCCGTAAAATTCTTTCTTACTATATTCATTTTACAACTATTTTAGATAATTATCAAATAAAAACAAAAATAAGATTATTTCAAATGGAGATAAACTTTACAAATTAGCCTAGAATGATCTTAAGCCAATTTGTCACTCAAGTATAATAATGAATACACTCACAACAAACGAATGCATAGACACGCAGCAACTACAATTTGATATGTCAAGCTTTGTTCACCGCTTGTTACGGCTATAAATAGCCTCGCAATTCAACATTTGCTTTCTTTTTATATATTGCATACTCACATACGAATTAACAAAAACGAGGGCCTTTCTTCTTCACCAATTAGCCTATATAAATAAAAGAGGTATGATTTCGGGACCCTTCGTCGTTATAAGTATTTACTTACCGACTTATAGATAAACAAAATAGGAGGATAGTATAAGTATCCGTAATATTTATATTAGAACCATAGATATATAATGCTAGTATGATTTCGGGATCCTTCGTCGTTATAATTATTTATTTACCGTCTTATACATAAAAGAAATAAGAGGATAGGATGATAGGGTGATAAGTAATTGTTTAGATTATTTTATCCGTAAGTTTTGTATTAGAACCGTTATAATGCTAGTATGATTTCGGGACCCTTCGTCGTTATAATTATATACTGCCGTCTTATATATAAATGAAATAGGAGAATAGTTAAGTATCCGGAATTTTTGTATTAGAGCCATAGATATATAATGCTAGCAGTATGATTACGGGACACTTTATCGATATAATTAATTATTTACAAGTGTAATAACCCGCATTTTAAAAGTAAAATATATTAGTAAATATCATAAATAAAATACGAGAACCTTATGCTAAGGTTTATATTGAACAAACCTGACGATATCTAATCAAAGATACTTGACCTGTGACGTAGCTTTATATGGGGTGGCAATTACGTATTAATATAAGGAACGTAAAGGGAAAATAGTTGGCTAACAAATAAAGATGATCACTCCGGAGCACATACGTTAGTATAAGAAATGATTTAATTGAGAAAGGGAATATATTAAGTTCTTCTTAGATAGTTCTCTAAGTAGTGTGAATTTCACTATAATAAAATTATCTAAGAAGAAATGTAATGATCTTAGTGTGTGTAAGAAATCATGTTAGAAGTTGTTCATGCTGGTAATGATATGCATGTTATTTCAGTTGAGCCACACTATTGTCCTACTCGTGTGCTTTTGTATAATGATGCATAATTGGCCAATTGTAGCATTTGGGATACGATTATTGGTTTGAGATGACATTATTTTGGAAACCAAAACTGTGTACACAGTAGGGGCGTTGGCTCCAAATTAAAGGAGCGTTGGCTCCAGGGGGCGTTGGCTCCATGTGAATAAAAGGGGCGTTGGCTCCAGGGGCGTTGGCTCCATGTGAATTAAAGGAGCGTTGGCTCCAGGGGCGTTGGCTCCATGTGAAAAGTAATGTCTCTCATACATTAATGGTATACCGATATTAGTGTGATGTGAATATATGTTTATATTTGTCTATTTATCTTGCTGGTATTGAAGTGATAAATGGTAAAATGTTTGGATGAGTGGATGACTTACCAGTCACGGTAAGGTAAGCTCGTACTCTGACATAATGAAGATAATTCTTCATGAATAAAGGAAACTGTAATGTCTAATGTTCGGTAATAGTAGACCGACACTAATGTGATCTGAATACGTGTGATGAGAATAAGAAATGAAATAAAGGTTTGGATACCTGACTGGTTTATGGCAGGAAATATTGTATGCTGGTAAGTTATTATACTCGGAGATGTGATATTTAAGAGAAATAATGAACAAAGAAAATGACATAAGGTCGGTGGAGGCAACCGGAGTCATACTCAGCCTGTGGTTGGTTGATCCCGTTATTTTTGTATATTTTCAGGTACAAGTATCAAGGGGGTCCAGAGTGAGAAACTCCATATAGAGGACGAGACTTATAAGATGTTTAATTAAATAAATAGAGTTTGTAGTTTTAGTTTTATAAGTGTATTTATTTTATTGTATAAGCCTTGTATTTTCCGGAGGGAAAATACGGCGGTGACGCCCTGTAATTCCGCTGCTGTCTATTATTAATATAAAAAGCTATTTTGAGCTATCTGCCTGTTTTTGGGGGCGTTACAGATTGGTATCAGAGCGACTCCGCAACCGCGTGTTGAGCCTTCGGCCATACGTTTAGCGGGGAAAAGATTTTAGGGCTAAAATAAATAAAATAAAAATAGGAATCTAGCGAGAGTTGGGTAGATTTATAATTATGGGTAGATTAGATATGATAAAGCCTTAGTTCTATACTAGAGGTTATATTATATATGCCTTATTCTTACACTAAAGTATTTTATGTGTACCATCTTTTGAATTTTGATACGTGCGTATGGAAATGTTTATAAGTAAAGTAAGCTATGTTACGTGTAAATATATAATATTTTAAGAAGACCGAGCTGATGGGAATATGGAAATAAACTAACAATTAAATTATACGGCACCATGCGGGAAAGGATCAAATGTAACTGAGAAAAAAAAATTCATTCATAGATCGATAAATTATTCTTGATGTAGTAGCAAAACAAAGTAATATGTTGTAGCGTGGAGTTGTATAAATGCCTTGAAATTCAAATAACTATACTTTGAGTGAATGGATACATTTGATTTACTAAGGATCTTAGTCGTTTTGGGATGAAATTACATAACACTTGTGGAATGTAATACGTACAAATAAATTGACATGAATTATTTATTAAGCGAAAGCAGGTTGATATTTATTTGAGTTTAGATATAACAAGAGTTATGTTTTTTGTTCATATATGATAATTTTGTGTAGACTAGTTAATATATGGTTAAGCTGACATTGGGATAGTCTTAGATTTACGTACATTAGGACCAAATAAAATCAGTAAGTTGGCGTAAAAAAAAGTTTAAAGAAACTAATAATGATCCATCTATAATATTCACATAGAATCATATATTTGTATTAGTAAGATAATGTTTGGGCAAGTATATATTTCAAAGAGGTGACGTGTATAGAGGAGTGGGACCTTAGAGAGTGAAGAGTGGGAAAAGGGAGTTATCGTGACAGATTCACCAGCTGGTTGGAAATGAAAGAAGACTAACAAGGTAAAGAGTGTGTTGTGTTTGATGGTGAATAACTCATCAAGAAGAGGCCCCGTGAGGATAAGGACACATCAGAACGGGTGTAGTCATTGGTTGTCTGGGGTAGTATATTTAATTGTATGTGAAACTGTTAAGGTTGGATGGATGGAAAGTATAAGTAACTCTGGCTAGTGTAATTATGTAAAACTGGTTAATAAGAAAAATTTGTACGGGCAAGTGACAAGTTCATGTAATCAAACCTAAACATTAACTTATGTTAATAATAATCTCTCAAATTAAAATCTAGGAAATCATTAAAATAAACATACATTTATAATTGGGAAGAACATGTAATTTTAAATATAGGTTAGAATAAATTTTATGATCATCATATGTATATAATACAAGAAGCGAATTTGATATTCATGACAGTGGGATAATGAATGGAATGTTTAATCATGTTAGTTATAAATGCTAGTATGTATATCGTAGTATTATGAACAGATAACTGAGTAGTAATGACTAATGTTACACCGGATACTACAGTAAGGACAAAGGGTATGAATTGTATAGTTCTGGGAATAGAAAGATAACTAGAATTAGAAACTATATTGGGAAGCTTGTAATTGTAAGACGTTGCATTATTGGGGAAAAAATATTAGTGATTTAATTTAATTGAATGGAAAATAAACCAATACATTGTACATAATAAATTTTCATATAATTGGAATGTGATTAATGGAAAAAAATAGTCGGAATATAAAGTTTAGCTTATGCAAATATATAATGCGATAAATTGTTGAAAGAAGAATTCTCATAGACGAAAAGTTAGACCTTTTAGGTAGCTATGTTGAAAATACTTATTAAATTAATAGTTAAATTGAAATATTATTTAAAGGCAAATTTAAGAGATTTCAAATTAGACTTCCTGTTAAATGGTAAATATTCTACAAAGATTTTCATACTAAGAATTTTCAATTTATATTAAGTAGATATGACCGAAGAAGCCGTATGTAATTCGGTTAGACTTAATATTATATGTGTTGTCAAAGTGAAAGAAGATATATGAGATAAATATTATTGCATTGAGTATGTGTACTTATTAATTAGGTATAAAATTAAAGTATTATGTTGGTTACAGTTAGCTTTTGTAATCGGATTGATTTAAGAGCAAAATTTGTTTTTGTAGACATTTAATAAAGAATTATATGAAAATAAGTGAGATAAAACTAGAACACTGTGTTTTAAAAAAAACGAGTGAGAGAGAGGGACTTTGAACGTATATCCGTAGCGATGCTTAGAAGAAATTATATTACATAAATTAGTTTACGAGCTTATATTCTATATAGTAATATTTTAGGTTATAACTATTATTGCTACAGAGAAGAAAAATATATAAATTTTGAGATGACTTTGTGAATATAAAGGAGTTTTTGTGTCACTTGATCACAGGACGAGAGCTTTTGGTGGTAGGATGCAACTATGTGATTACAATTATTATTATTATTTTATTTTTTTAGCCAACTATCCGTAGTGTATTACATATTTTCATCATTGTATTCATGACATTGTAATTTTAGAATTCCGACTCATTGTCCTTTCCCCTGTTTAGTTGATACTATATAAGCAATTTTTTTTAAAATTTATTATTCAAATTGTTTCTCGTATTACGAAGGCTTCTAATTAGTTCGGGTTAGGCGTTTGGAAATTTTCAAATTATTTTGTATAAAAAAAAAGGGGCAAATATAACTTTTCAAAGAATGGGAAAAATGAACTTTTGATTTTTAATTTGGCTTTGGGTGGTTGTGAGATGCTATGACTTGTTATTGGAGACGTCTAATAACAAGTTAAGCACTTACAAACTAATGCAGGATTTGAATTCGTCTTTGTATTGGATTACTCGAATTCTTGTTCGCGGCAAGAATTCCCGTGTTTCATTATATAAGACTTTTACTCATTTTATAGATGTCCTCAAAAGACTTTTGTTAAATTGGATTCTTATAGCTTACTTGAGTTGTGAGAACGATGTTTTAACTTTCCATTTTCTATTTGCAAGTTTCGGGACGAAACTTATTTTAAGGAGGGTAGAATGTAATATCCCGAATAAAATAAATCTTAAGATATACTTATATTAATAGGACTATCATATTTTATAAACTAGACATGTATATTTATCAGTATAAACGAAATAGCTCTACTTATGAACCTAGGAAGAGTATATAAGTCGGGACTCGCATTAAAAGTAACCCGTAAAACTCTTTCTTACTATATTCATTTTACAACTATTTTAGATAATTATCAAATAAAAACAAAAATAAGATTATTTCAAATGGAGATAAACTTTACAAATTAGCCTAGAATGATCTTAAGCCAATTTGTCACTCAAGTATAATAATGAATACACTCACAACAAACGAATGCATAGACACGCAGCAACTACAATTTGATATGTCAAGCTTTGTTCACCGCTTGTTACGGCTATAAATAGCCTCGCAATTCAACATCTGCTTTCTTTTTATATATTGCATACTCACATACGAAGTAACAAAAACGAGGGCCTTTCTTCTTCACCAATTAGCCTATATAAATAAAAGAGGTATGATTTCGGGACCCTTCGTCGTTATAAGTATTTACTTACCGACTTATACATAAACAAAATAGGAGGATAGTATAAGTATCCGTAATATTTATATTAGAACCATAGATATATAATGCTAGTATGATTTCGGGATCCTTCGTCGTTATAATTATTTATTTACCGTCTTATACATAAAAGAAATAAGAGGATAGGATGATAGGGTGATAAGTAATTGTTTAGATTATTTTATCCGTAAGTTTTGTATTAGAACCGTTATAATGCTAGTATGATTTCGGGACCCTTCGTCGTTATAATTATATACTGCCGTCTTATATATAAATGAAATAGGAGAATAGTTAAGTATCCGGAATTTTTGTATTAGAGCCATAGATATATAATGCTAGCAGTATGATTACGGGACACTTTATCGATATAATTAATTATTTACAAGTGTAATAACCCGCATTTTAAAAGTAAAATATATTAGTAAATATCATAAATAAAATACTAGAACCTTATGCTAAGGTTTATATTGAACAAACCTGACGATATCTAATCAAAGATACTTGACCTGTGACGTAGCTTTATATGGGGTGGCAATTACGTATTAATATAAGGAACGTAAAGGGAAAATAGTTGGCTAACAAATAAAGATGATCACTCCGGAGCACATACGTTAGTATAAGAAATGATTTAATTGAGAAAGGGAATATATTAAGTTCTTCTTAGATAGTTCTCTAAGTAGTGTGAATTTCACTATAATAAAATTATCTAAGAAGAAATGTAATGATCTTAGTGTGTGTAAGAAATCATGTTAGAAGTTGTTCATGCTGGTAATGATATGCATGTTATTTCAGTTGAGCCACACTATTGTCCTACTCGTGTGCTTTTGTATAATGATGCATAATTGGCCAATTGTAGCATTTGGGATACGATTATTGGTTTGAGATGACATTATTTTGGAAACCAAAACTGTGTACACAGTAGGGGCGTTGGCTCCAAATTAAAGGAGCGTTGGCTCCAGGGGGCGTTGGCTCCATGTGAATAAAAGGGGCGTTGGCTCCAGGGGCGTTGGCTCCATGTGAATTAAAGGAGCGTTGGCTCCAGGGGCGTTGGCTCCATGTGAAAAGTAATGTCTCTCATACATTAATGGTATACCGATATTAGTGTGATGTGAATATATGTTTATATTTGTCTATTTATCTTGCTGGTATTGAAGTGATAAATGGTAAAATGTTTGGATGAGTGGATGACTTACCAGTCACGGTAAGGTAAGCTCGTACTCTGACATAATGAAGATAATTCTTCATGAATAAAGGAAACTGTAATGTCTAATGTTCGGTAATAGTAGACCGACACTAATGTGATCTGAATACGTGTGATGAGAATAAGAAATGAAATAAAGGTTTGGATACCTGACTGGTTTATGGCAGGAAATATTGTATGCTGGTAAGTTATTATACTCGGAGATGTGATATTTAAGAGAAATAATGAACAAAGAAAATGACATAAGGTCGGTGGAGGCAACCGGAGTCATACTCAGCCTGTGGTTGGTTGATCCCGTTATTTTTGTATATTTTCAGGTACAAGTATCAAGGGGGTCCAGAGTGAGAAACTCCATATAGAGGACGAGACTTATAAGATGTTTAATTAAATAAATAGAGTTTGTAGTTTTAGTTTTATAAGTGTATTTATTTTATTGTATAAGCCTTGTATTTTCCGGAGGGAAAATACGGCGGTGACGCCCTGTAATTCCGCTGCTGTCTATTATTAATATAAAAAGCTATTTTGAGCTATCTGCCTGTTTTTGGGGGCGTTACAGATTGGTATCAGAGCGACTCCGCAACCGCGTGTTGAGCCTTCGGCCATACGTTTAGCGGGGAAAAGATTTTAGGGCTAAAATAAATAAAATAAAAATAGGAATCTAGCGAGAGTTGGGTAGATTTATAATTATGGGTAGATTAGATATGATAAAGCCTTAGTTCTATACTAGAGGTTATATTATATATGCCTTATTCTTACACTAAAGTATTTTATGTGTACCATCTTTTGAATTTTGATACGTGCGTATGGAAATGTTTATAAGTAAAGTAAGCTATGTTACGTGTAAATATATAATATTTTAAGAAGACCGAGCTGATGGGAATATGGAAATAAACTAACAATTAAATTATACGGCACCATGCGGGAAAGGATCAAATGTAACTGAGAAAAAAAAATTCATTCATAGATCGATAAATTATTCTTGATGTAGTAGCAAAACAAAGTAATATGTTGTAGCGTGGAGTTGTATAAATGCCTTGAAATTCAAATAACTATACTTTGAGTGAATGGATACATTTGATTTACTAAGGATCTTAGTCGTTTTGGGATGAAATTACATAACACTTGTGGAATGTAATACGTACAAATAAATTGACATGAATTATTTATTAAGCGAAAGCAGGTTGATATTTATTTGAGTTTAGATATAACAAGAGTTATGTTTTTTGTTCATATATGATAATTTTGTGTAGACTAGTTAATATATGGTTAAGCTGACATTGGGATAGTCTTAGATTTACGTACATTAGGACCAAATAAAATCAGTAAGTTGGCGTAAAAAAAAGTTTAAAGAAACTAATAATGATCCATCTATAATATTCACATAGAATCATATATTTGTATTAGTAAGATAATGTTTGGGCAAGTATATATTTCAAAGAGGTGACGTGTATAGAGGAGTGGGACCTTAGAGAGTGAAGAGTGGGAAAAGGGAGTTATCGTGACAGATTCACCAGCTGGTTGGAAATGAAAGAAGACTAACAAGGTAAAGAGTGTGTTGTGTTTGATGGTGAATAACTCATCAAGAAGAGGCCCCGTGAGGATAAGGACACATCAGAACGGGTGTAGTCATTGGTTGTCTGGGGTAGTATATTTAATTGTATGTGAAACTGTTAAGGTTGGATGGATGGAAAGTATAAGTAACTCTGGCTAGTGTAATTATGTAAAACTGGTTAATAAGAAAAATTTGTACGGGCAAGTGACAAGTTCATGTAATCAAACCTAAACATTAACTTATGTTAATAATAATCTCTCAAATTAAAATCTAGGAAATCATTAAAATAAACATACATTTATAATTGGGAAGAACATGTAATTTTAAATATAGGTTAGAATAAATTTTATGATCATCATATGTATATAATACAAGAAGCGAATTTGATATTCATGACAGTGGGATAATGAATGGAATGTTTAATCATGTTAGTTATAAATGCTAGTATGTATATCGTAGTATTATGAACAGATAACTGAGTAGTAATGACTAATGTTACACCGGATACTACAGTAAGGACAAAGGGTATGAATTGTATAGTTCTGGGAATAGAAAGATAACTAGAATTAGAAACTATATTGGGAAGCTTGTAATTGTAAGACGTTGCATTATTGGGGAAAAAATATTAGTGATTTAATTTAATTGAATGGAAAATAAACCAATACATTGTACATAATAAATTTTCATATAATTGGAATGTGATTAATGGAAAAAAATAGTCGGAATATAAAGTTTAGCTTATGCAAATATA
The DNA here is from genome assembly GCA_022085475.1 of Heliosperma pusillum. NCBI lineage: Eukaryota > Viridiplantae > Streptophyta > Magnoliopsida > Caryophyllales > Caryophyllaceae > Heliosperma > Heliosperma pusillum. The sequence continues at coordinate 9,341 of JAIUZE010027437.1, read as the reverse complement.
TAATGCGATAAATTGTTGAAAGAAGAATTCTCATAGACGAAAAGTTAGACCTTTTAGGTAGCTATGTTGAAAATACTTATTAAATTAATAGTTAAATTGAAATATTATTTAAAGGCAAATTTAAGAGATTTCAAATTAGACTTCCTGTTAAATGGTAAATATTCTACAAAGATTTTCATACTAAGAATTTTCAATTTATATTAAGTAGATATGACCGAAGAAGCCGTATGTAATTCGGTTAGACTTAATATTATATGTGTTGTCAAAGTGAAAGAAGATATATGAGATAAATATTATTGCATTGAGTATGTGTACTTATTAATTAGGTATAAAATTAAAGTATTATGTTGGTTACAGTTAGCTTTTGTAATCGGATTGATTTAAGAGCAAAATTTGTTTTTGTAGACATTTAATAAAGAATTATATGAAAATAAGTGAGATAAAACTAGAACACTGTGTTTTAAAAAAAACGAGTGAGAGAGAGGGACTTTGAACGTATATCCGTAGCGATGCTTAGAAGAAATTATATTACATAAATTAGTTTACGAGCTTATATTCTATATAGTAATATTTTAGGTTATAACTATTATTGCTACAGAGAAGAAAAATATATAAATTTTGAGATGACTTTGTGAATATAAAGGAGTTTTTGTGTCACTTGATCACAGGACGAGAGCTTTTGGTGGTAGGATGCAACTATGTGATTACAATTATTATTATTATTTTATTTTTTTAGCCAACTATCCGTAGTGTATTACATATTTTCATCATTGTATTCATGACATTGTAATTTTAGAATTCCGACTCATTGTCCTTTCCCCTGTTTAGTTGATACTATATAAGCAATTTTTTTTAAAATTTATTATTCAAATTGTTTCTCGTATTACGAAGGCTTCTAATTAGTTCGGGTTAGGCGTTTGGAAATTTTCAAATTATTTTGTATAAAAAAAAAGGGGCAAATATAACTTTTCAAAGAATGGGAAAAATGAACTTTTGATTTTTAATTTGGCTTTGGGTGGTTGTGAGATGCTATGACTTGTTATTGGAGACGTCTAATAACAAGTTAAGCACTTACAAACTAATGCAGGATTTGAATTCGTCTTTGTATTGGATTACTCGAATTCTTGTTCGCGGCAAGAATTCCCGTGTTTCATTATATAAGACTTTTACTCATTTTATAGATGTCCTCAAAAGACTTTTGTTAAATTGGATTCTTATAGCTTACTTGAGTTGTGAGAACGATGTTTTAACTTTCCATTTTCTATTTGCAAGTTTCGGGACGAAACTTATTTTAAGGAGGGTAGAATGTAATATCCCGAATAAAATAAATCTTAAGATATACTTATATTAATAGGACTATCATATTTTATAAACTAGACATGTATATTTATCAGTATAAACGAAATAGCTCTACTTATGAACCTAGGAAGAGTATATAAGTCGGGACTCGCATTAAAAGTAACCCGTAAAACTCTTTCTTACTATATTCATTTTACAACTATTTTAGATAATTATCAAATAAAAACAAAAATAAGATTATTTCAAATGGAGATAAACTTTACAAATTAGCCTAGAATGATCTTAAGCCAATTTGTCACTCAAGTATAATAATGAATACACTCACAACAAACGAATGCATAGACACGCAGCAACTACAATTTGATATGTCAAGCTTTGTTCACCGCTTGTTACGGCTATAAATAGCCTCGCAATTCAACATCTGCTTTCTTTTTATATATTGCATACTCACATACGAAGTAACAAAAACGAGGGCCTTTCTTCTTCACCAATTAGCCTATATAAATAAAAGAGGTATGATTTCGGGACCCTTCGTCGTTATAAGTATTTACTTACCGACTTATACATAAACAAAATAGGAGGATAGTATAAGTATCCGTAATATTTATATTAGAACCATAGATATATAATGCTAGTATGATTTCGGGATCCTTCGTCGTTATAATTATTTATTTACCGTCTTATACATAAAAGAAATAAGAGGATAGGATGATAGGGTGATAAGTAATTGTTTAGATTATTTTATCCGTAAGTTTTGTATTAGAACCGTTATAATGCTAGTATGATTTCGGGACCCTTCGTCGTTATAATTATATACTGCCGTCTTATATATAAATGAAATAGGAGAATAGTTAAGTATCCGGAATTTTTGTATTAGAGCCATAGATATATAATGCTAGCAGTATGATTACGGGACACTTTATCGATATAATTAATTATTTACAAGTGTAATAACCCGCATTTTAAAAGTAAAATATATTAGTAAATATCATAAATAAAATACTAGAACCTTATGCTAAGGTTTATATTGAACAAACCTGACGATATCTAATCAAAGATACTTGACCTGTGACGTAGCTTTATATGGGGTGGCAATTACGTATTAATATAAGGAACGTAAAGGGAAAATAGTTGGCTAACAAATAAAGATGATCACTCCGGAGCACATACGTTAGTATAAGAAATGATTTAATTGAGAAAGGGGATATATTAAGTTCTTCTTAGATAGTTCTCTAAGTAGTGTGAATTTCACTATAATAAAATTATCTAAGAAGAAATGTAATGATCTTAGTGTGTGTAAGAAATCATGTTAGAAGTTGTTCATGCTGGTAATGATATGCATGTTATTTCAGTTGAGCCACACTATTGTCCTACTCGTGTGCTTTTGTATAATGATGCATAATTGGCCAATTGTAGCATTTGGGATACGATTATTGGTTTGAGATGACATTATTTTGGAAACCAAAACTGTGTACACAATAGGGGCGTTGGCTCCAAATTAAAGGAGCGTTGGCTCCAGGGGGCGTTGGCTCCATGTGAATAAAAGGGGCGTTGGCTCCAGGGGCGTTGGCTCCATGTGAATTAAAGGAGCGTTGGCTCCATGTGAAAAGTAATGTCTCTCATACATTAATGGTATACCGATATTAGTGTGATGTGAATATATGTTTATATTTGTCTATTTATCTTGCTGGTATTGAAGTGATAAATGGTAAAATGTTTGGATGAGTGGATGACTTACCAGTCACGGTAAGGTAAGCTCGTACTCTGACATAATGAAGATAATTCTTCATGAATAAAGGAAACTGTAATGTCTAATGTTCGGTAATAGTAGACCGACACTAATGTGATCTGAATACGTGTGATGAGAATAAGAAATGAAATAAAGGTTTGGATACCTGACTGGTTTATGGCAGGAAATATTGTATGCTGGTAAGTTATTATACTCGGAGATGTGATATTTAAGAGAAATAATGAACAAAGAAAATGACATAAGGTTGGTGGAGGCAACCGGAGTCATACTCAGCCTGTGGTTGGTTGATCCCGTTATTTTTGTATATTTTCAGGTACAAGTATCAAGGGGGTCCAGAGTGAGAAACTCCATATAGAGGACGAGACTTATAAGATGTTTAATTAAATAAATAGAGTTTGTAGTTTTAGTTTTATAAGTGTATTTATTTTATTGTATAAGTCTTGTATTTTCCGGAGGGAAAATACGGCGGTGACGCCTTGTAATTCCGCTGCTGTCTATTTTTAATATAAAAAGCTATTTTGAGCATATCTGCCTGTTTTTGGGGGCGTTACACCCTATCTTCTTAATAATCTGATAAGGACCAAAGTACCTTTTTGCCAGTTTTTGATTACCCCTAAACACCACTGATTGCTGCCTATATGGATGTAGCTTTAGGTAAACAAAATCTCCTTCGTTGAATTCCATATCAGTCCTCTTCTTATTAACATGTTGTTGCATTCTATTTTGAGCCCTAGCTAAGTTCCTCCTGATCAACTGGATAGCCTCCTATCTGTTCATTAAGTTTCTGTCGACCAAGTCTACCTTGATTTCTCCTGATAAGTAGGGTATGTGGATTGGAGGTGGGATTCCATAGAGTACCTCGTAAGATGTGGTCCTGAGGCTACTGTGGTAAGTAGTGTGGTACCAATACTCTGCTGAGGGCAGCCATTTGCACCAATCCTGGGAGGGTTTCACAGCAGAAGCATCTCAAGTACGTCTCTAGGCATTTGTTGACAACTTCAGTTTGGCCGTCAGATTGTGGATGGTAAGAGGAGGTTAATTTCAGTGTCACCCCATGTATGGAGAACAACTCTTGCCAAAAGTTACTCAAGAAAATTGAATCTCTCTGGGAATGCCATGGTGTTTGTACACTTCATCGAAGTAAGCTTGTGCTACCTCAGTAGCTGAGTATGGTGTGCCAGAGGAATGAAGTGGGTTGCCTTGCTTAATCTGTCTACCACCACCATAATAGAGTTCTTACCCATAGACTTTGGAAGTTCATCTATAAAATCCATACTCACTTCTGTCCATATTGATTCAGGTATAGGGAGTGGTTGGATCTTCTCTGGGCTAGCTACAGTTTCATACTTGCACTGTTGGCATACTTCACATTTCTTGATATGTTCCTGAACTCCCCTTTTCATTCCCTTCCAATAGAACTTTTGCTTTAACCTTTGGTAGGTGGCCTCTATCCCTGAATGTCCTGCTTGTAAGGTATCATGCGTAATGGAGATTAGGGTGGTTTGCAGATTGTTATGGTTGCCAACAACAAACCTCCCCTTCCTCTTCAATTTTTCACCCTTCCAGGAGTATTCTTTGTGAGAAGCAGGGTTTTGTTTAAGCTCGTCAATGATAGATTTTAATCTGGGGTCATTTTTCCATGAGGCTTGTAAGGACGAGTATAAATCTATACTTAGATTACTAATCTATAGCTGTGATAGTTCAGTACTATGTATTCTAGAAAGAGTATCAGCTGCTATGTTCTCCTTGCCCCTCTTGTATGTTATCACATAGTCATACCCTAAAAGCTTAGCTAACCACTTTTGTTGCAGGGGATTGGTAATCCTTTGTTCAAGCAGGTATTTGAGGCTTTAATGATCAGTTTTGGTGGTGAATTGTCTTTCAGCTACGTATTGGCTCCATTTAATAACTGCTAGGATTATGGCTAGTAATTCTTTCTCATAAATGGAAAGAGCTTGCTGCCTTAGCGATAGTGCCTTACTGATATAGGCCATGGGATGATGTTGTTGCATCAGGACTGCCCCAATCCCCTCTCCTGAAGCATCAGTCTCTACCACAAATTGGGTTGTGTGAAGTCTGGCAGAGCGAGGAGTGAGGACAAGTGTTGTGGTCATGGCCATTTTAAGCTTATCAAATGCTTGTTGTGCCTCTTTGCTCTATTTAAATGCGTTTTTCCTCAGAAGCATGGTAAGAGGTTTAGCAATAACCCCATAATTCTTAATAAACCACCTATAGTACCTTGTGAGTCCTAGGAATCCCCTTAGCCTTTTCACTGTGGTAGGAATAGGCCAATCTATGACTGCTGACACCTTGGAGGGATCAGTTGCCACACCATCCACTGTTACAATGTGCCCTAGATACTCCAGTTCCTTAGCTCCAAAGCTGCACTTAGAAGGTTTGACATACAGCCTATTAATCCTCATTACTTCAAAAACCCTCTTAACATGCTGCAAGTGCATCTCCCAACTAGGGTTGTAGATCAGAATGTCATCAAAAAATACCAGTACAAATTTCTTCAAATAATCTTGAAATACATCATTCATTAGGCTCTGAAAAGTGGATGAGGCATTAGTAAGGCCAAATGGCATCACCAAGTACTCAAAGTGGCCATGATGTGTTCTAAAAGCTGTTTTGTAAATGTCATTAGGCTCCATCCTCAGCTGGTGAAACCCTGACCTTAGGTCTATCTTTGTGTAGTATTGAGAGTCACTCAGCTCATCTAACAGCTCCTCAATAAGAGGTATGGGGAATTTGTCTTTGATAGTTTGTTTGTTCAGTTCTCTGTAATCCAAACACATTCTCCATGACCCGTCCTTTTTCTTTACAAGGATTACTATGGAAGCATAAGGACTGGTACTATGCTGAATAACCCCGTTCTCAAGCAATTCTTGCACCATAGTTTCTATCACATCCTTTTGTAGCATTGGACACTTGTAAGGCTTGGTATTTAATGGTTCAGATCCACCCTTCAAGGTAATTATGTGATTATGCCCCTTTCTCAAGGGTGGGAGCCCCTTAGGTATGGCAAAAACATCTTGGTACTGTTCTATGAGGGAATGTATGTCGGGTTGTACCTCTTCTACAGAAGTCATTTGTATGGCAAAGAACTCTACTTCAGGTCCTTGGCATTGCATCATTCCCAATTGAGCACCCTCCTTTATTGCCTTACCCGCATATTTCGAAGATGGTGATTTAATCCTGGCCTGACTTGTCCCCTTTAACAACACCTTCCTTCCCTCATGCAGAAATTACATGGTGAGATTCCTAGAATCCCAGGTAATTGCTCCCAAGGTTCCTAGCCACTGGTTACCCAGCATAGCATCACATCCTCCCAAAGGTATGATAAAGAAGTCTGCCTTGAAATCCACTCCTCTAATTCTCCATTTAAGCTTGCTAGTCTTCCTTGAACACAGTAATCTTCCCCCATTCGCAACTGAGGCATGGAAGGGTGTTATGGGTGTCAAGGGTTAATTAAGCTTCTCAGAGAGGTTTAGGTCAATAAAATTGTGGCAACTGCCACTGTCCACCAGTATGCTCAGAGTCTTTTTACCTACCAACCCAGGGATTCTCATGGTCTGACAAGTATTATGCCCAGCCAAAGCATATACAGAGATCTGAGCAAATTCTCCTTGTTCCTGTTCTTCTCCAGTTCTTTCCTCCTCCTTCACTTCCTCTTCTGACTCCTCTGTCTCCAAGATGTACAGTTGCCTTTTACTCTGACATACATGCTGGGGAGTAAACTTATCCCCACATTTAAAGCATAATCCCTTTGCCTTCCTTTTCTCAAATTTTGCATCAGCATTTTTGTATCTGGGGGTGTTTATGGGATTCTTTTGGGGTGTCTTTTGAGAAATTTATGCCTTGGTTGTGTTGCCTTGAGGGCTATTTTGGATAGGTCTGTTTGTGTAGGGTTTTTGATATGGTGGTTTGGAGGAAAACGAGGTGGTGGGGTTGGGTTTGTAGCTTGTTTTTGTGCTTAATGACAAGGAGGTTTCCTGCAATTTTGCTAGGCCAAAGGCTTCTTGTATTGATTTGGGTTTCAACATTTTAACCATCACAGAAATATTATCTTTTAATCCAGACAAGAAACAGCTCAGAGCATAGCTTGGTTGCAGTGATAACTTGCTAATGAGCATGTCAAATTCATCATGGTAAGCTTGTACATAGGTGGTCTGTTTGAGGTCTAACAGTTCAGACATAGGGTCTGATGGGCGGGTTTTGTCGCGCACCGCCCAAGCAAAAACAATTTATAAACCCAACTAATGCGATAGCGGAAGTCGGGGTCGAACCACAAAGGACGGTGGGGTTAGGTTATAAGTCTCCGTTTTGTTTTAGTTTAGTCAAACAAACAATGTGAGTAATAATAATAAGCTAATGATTTAAAAATAAAAACATAAGTTAAACTAACAAGTAACGATAAGGGAACAAAGCCAAGGTTTCGGGTTCGCTAGTGTGAAAGGGAGTGAGTCGGTTTTGAGTCAAGGAATGGTTCGGGTGATGTATGGGTAAAATCACGACCTTTCAGTCAATGAGGTCCCCTAGGTCGAGTCTAATAACTTTCGCTCTTTCTAGGCCTAACTGATCAATATACACGCTATCCTACCACAAGCCTAGGCTTTCGCCTCAAGAAAAGTCAAAGGAACGAATAATCCAAGCTTTCGCTAGAAGGAAAAGTCAACGAGACAAGTGAAACACTCAAGTTTTCACTCGGGCATTTCAACAAACACGTAGCGAATGAATACAAACTACCCAAGTAATTCCCATCATCAAAACAACAAACTCAAACCGATCGATTACATCACAAAAGGTCACCCTAAACCCGAGCGTTAATCTACTCAAACATAATTAAGACCAACAAAAAGATTAGCACAATAATAAACAAACGAAACATTAATAATAAGCAGATCTAGTAAAATAATGTAATAGAAATGAAAATAAATATGAAAATAAAGAGGAAAGATTGAATCCTTACCGATTAACAAAGACGAGACGAAAAAGATACGAACTTTGAATAAAAACCCAATATTTTGATTTAATCTTCATACAAAATCCGAGTGAAGTAAACTATTACAAAATTTGGGGAAAAATTAAAGGAAAAAATTAGACTACGATAATCTAACCTAATGAGACGGGTTTTTTTTATCTAGTCTAATGTTCTACCCTTTCTACCGTATTACTCCTACTGCTACTTCCTACTCCTATTGTTTTCTTTCTGTCTAATGGTTGCCCCTCCTGTTTTTCTTCTTTTCTTCAAATCCCAAAAATCAAAACGAGTTTCTTTGCGAATCCGAAACTCCAGGCCCAAAGAAGTGGAGTGTCCCACAATGTGGCACATGGAAATGCTGACATCATGGCATCATCCATCCAATTTGTCAATGAGAACTATCTAAAGTCACGTGAATGTTAGCTGCGTGATATTCTTGGGCTTAAACATTGACATTGGCCCAATCAAAATTAAGTTTTCTCCACCTCACGATTATATTGTTTTGCTTATTTCCATCTCAAGTTCCGTCTCTCTTTACTTGGTTTTCTTTGATTCACGTATCGTTTTCTACAAAATAAATATAACAAAAATATGACCAATTTCTACAAAAATAACAATTATTCATAAACAATCTAGGAAAACTAATAATTATTCATTAACATATAAAATGAGCTATTAATCTGTTAAATCGCACAAAATCGAGTTAAATAGAGATTTAAATATGGGGTAAAACGATAATAAAATATGACTTATCAGGGTCTTCATACGTATCCCCAAATCTAGCTTTAATGGCTAAGAAATACTCCCCCCATCCCAAGGGTATAACAGAGGTCCTATTCTTGGTGAAGGCTTGATGCCAAACTAAGGCTTTTGACTCCAAATGTACAGATGCAACAGTTACTTTCATGATATCATCAACCACATCCACAGTAAAATATTGTTCACATTTAAACAACCAGCTATCAACATCACTACCATTAAAGTAAGGAAATTTGATTTTTGGTTTGTTCGTAGTATTAAAGTGAGAGTTGTTACCATTACCATTTCCTCCCTTCTCTAAAGCCAGGGTGGCAACCTGTTGGGACAGTGCAGCAATTTGGTCCTTTAGTTGCTCCATTTCTGACTTCTCTGTATTGTTAGGCGTCCTTCTTCTCCTACTTCCTGGTTAAGCAATTTTTCTGTTTTTTGATGGTGTAAAATAAAGAAAAGAGTAGTAAAGTTTGTTGTTTTCTGGAATTTTGATTGATCAAGGCCAAAGATTGTGAAGCTCTGATAACCAAATGTTAAGCTTGAACATATATATATATA
>JAIUZE010027435.1:0-19716 GCA_022085475.1 Heliosperma pusillum | reverse complement strand
CCTTTTCGGTTTGTGGCTCTTGGGCTTCATCAAGTTCAAATTTTCTCCCACTCTGTCTTTTAGAAATAAAATCATTTTCTAAAAAGACTGCATCACGAGACACAAACACTTTTTCCTCGTGTTTATTGTAGAAGTAATAAGCACGTGATTCCTTTGGATATCCTACAAAAAGACATTTGTCAGATTTGGGTGCGAGTTTATCGTCAGACTTATTCTTAACAAAAGGCTCGCATCCCCAAATTCTCATAAACGACAAATAAGGGACTTTCCCTGTCCATATCTCATATGGAGTCTTGTTTGCCGCTTTAGTCGGGCTTCGATTTAGTGAAAATATTTCAGATAAGATAGCAAAACCCCAAAAATAATCAGGAAGCTCTGTCAGACTCATCATAGATCGAACCATATCTAATAAAGTTCGATTTCTCCTTTCGGACACACCATTTAATTGAGGTGTTCCAGGAGGAGTCCATTGTGATACTATACCACAATCTTTTAGGTGTGAATCAAATTCATTGTTCAAGTATTCACCACCACGATCGGATCGTAGGGTTTTAATCTTTTTATTCAATTGGTTTTCTACTTCATTTTGAAATTCTTTGAATTTTTCAAAAGCATCACTTTTATGCCTCATCAAGTAGACATATCCATATCTACTCAAGTCGTCGATAAAAGTAATGAAGTAGTGATAACCACCTCTAGCTTGGATAGTCATTGGTCCGCATACATCCGTATGTATAAGTCCTAATACCTCACTTGCTCGTGTCCCTTTTTCCGTAAAAGAAGCACGAGTCATCTTGCCTAGAAGATAAGATTCGTATGCACCATAAGATTCGTAATCGAATGGTTTGAGTACTTTAGATGAAACAAGTCTCTTTATGCGTCGTTCGTTTATGTGCCCTAACGACAATGCCAAAGGTATGATTGATTAGGTTGACCTGTTTTGAGCTTCTTGTTTTCTACATGATAGACCTCTTTTGCAATATCTAGAACATAAATACCTCCAATAGAAATGGCCTCGCCATAAACCATTTCATTAAAAGAAAAAGTACAACAATTGTTCTTAATACAAAATGAAAATCCTTCCATGTCTAACACGGAAATGGAGATAATGTTCTTGGTAAGAGTTGGTACATAATAGCAATTATTTAAATACAACTCTAAACCATTAGGCAAAAGAAGAACGTAGGTGCCCACGGAAACTGCGGCTACCTTAGCTCCATTTCCCATGCGCAGGTCCACGTCACCCTTGGCTAGTGCTTGCGCGTCCTTCAGCCCATGTACATGATTACAAAGGTGAGAACCACAACCAGTATCAAATACCCAAGAAGATGTACTAGCAAAGTTAATATCTATCATATAGAGTGATGAAAGAATTTTACCTGACGTTGTCACACAACCGTCCTTCTTGTCTTTCAAGTATTTGGGGCAATTGCGTTTCCAATGCCCTTTGCCATTACAATAATAGCAATCCGCCTCCGCGTGTTTGTTGACCTTGGGCTTGGACTTATAAAAGACCTTGCCCTTTCCCTTGCCGACTTTCTTGAAAAGAGTCTTACCCTTTCCCTTGTCCTTCCTCACCCCAAGGTTCATGTTCTTCATTTTCATGGAAAGAACATCCTTGGGTTCACTCCCACTAGCCTCCATGTCCCTCTCCGCTTGGGTGAGGAGTGCATGGAGTTCATGGAAACTCTTGTCCATGCCATTCATGTTATAGTTCACCCTAAATTGGGTGAACTTAGGTGTGAGTGAATGAAGGATCTTACCCACCACCAATTGCTTCGGAATTTTGCACCCTAGACGCTCTAAGGTGTCCGCGTGCTCAACCATTTTGAGCACGTGTGGGCCAACCTTTTGGCCCCTTTGAAGCTTGGTGTCAAAGAATTTTGTAGCCGCCTCATATTGGAGAATTTGAGGGGCTTGCGAAAACATTGACGTGATCCTCGTGAATATCGCATATGCATCGAGTGATATCAATTGGAGTTTGAGTTTGGGTGAGATTGACCAAATCAAGACATTCTTGACGTCATTTGCAACCTTCAAATAAAGGTCATATTCGGCCCGAACCACCGCGGACGATCTAGGCGCGGGTTCGGTGGGGGCTCTTCGACCAAGTAGCGAAGCACGTTATCGGATAACGCGGCGCTCTTGATTGTTGACTCCCATTCAACGAAGTTACTTCCGTCATCTTTCAGGACACACTTGTCCATGACGGATCTCAACCATGAGTCCTTACCCAAGGTTGCATTGTTTGATGATGTTGACATTGTGCGAATATGGTTACTAAAACAAAAAGAAATATATAAACATTCATTGTTAATTTACTTGAAAAACATTTTAACAAGTTTAGCATTTATATAATGACCTCTCACTAAATTATATAAATGATTCCAAGACCCATCTTTAAATAAAAAATAGTCATCGCATGCTACCTTTTATCTAGAAATGGTAAGTCGTTACTTGACTAATTCTACCCTTAGAACTCTTGGTTGACGGATTTCAACTAAATCCATCTCCTAGTCCCAAGATAACGCTTATCTCGTTGAGTCCAATCCAATTTTTAGCTTGTGATCGTATCACCCTACTTACCCGAGGTAAAAAGGGACCCACGAGCGTGGTAGCCCTAATGAACACGGGATTCATAGGTGTTATTAATTGGTAAGGCTAATCTCAATTTTTAAACATGTGAGAGATCTTGTCAATTTAGTTATTCATTCCCTATAAGTGAACTAAGTCGGTGAATTGTGAATAACGTTGAATTGACAATAACGGTAAATAAAATGCATGTGTGACGATTTTGGCATGAGCGGAAATAAAGCAAGCAACCAAGCACCAATAAAATCCTAGTATGGCCACCTAGCTAATCAAAATTAACTAGATAGTTACAAATTCGGAAACCAACTCCTTGGTCCCTTGCCTCTTCACTTGGAACACCTTCCAAAATGGCACCGTCTTGAGGGAGTCACCGGTCTTCATAAAAATAATTACAAATATACAAATTCCTATTATACATTTATTCTAAATAATTAAATTATTAAATTATACAAACCGGCGATACGAGATCGCAATAAAATTACAACCAAACCGTTATTCCCTTACATTACGGGTAATAACGATTAAAAAATAACTAGGCCATACTAGGTACAAAATTTGCATAAATTATTAAATAAATGACATTCATTCATTCAACCATACATAAAATAAATTGCTGCAAAATTCATGCCAAGATCGCCCTAAACACATTCATGCTCATTGTAGCTCTATTTTACGGGATTTATTGATTTTTAACCATTAAAAATCAATATCAACATTTAAATCTCATTTAAATTCAAACTAATTAACTAAACTGATTTAGAACTCAAAATTAGTCCCTACTAATTTTGTTGGTCATTAATTAGATCGATTTGATTTCATTTGCTAAATATTACGGTTTAATCATAACAATTATGAAATAAAACCAAAATAAAATATAAACATCATAAAATTTGAAACCAAAAATTTTGTACATTCTGGAACAATTCCAGGAACTCTAAAATAAAAACATTTGCTCAAAAAATTTAAATTAATTTTATGAACAAATAACTTAGTATTTAATGGTTTTATCAAATAAAAATCATTAAATATAGTAAAACAGTGAAACAAATTATGAAATTTCACCAAGAGTATAAAAATCAGAATGTAAAATGCACCAAAAATTTTCAAGACCAGAAAAAGAATTTTCAATTTTATGAACATTATAATCTCATATTATCGACTTTTATCGTATAAAAATCAATAAACATGCAATACTTAATTAAAAGTCACAAAATTTTACATAAAATATTTAAGACATGCATGTGAGATCATATTAAAATATCATGGCCAGAATCAACATGAAACTATTTTTAGTTAACTTTTAACTCATAAAATGCATGTTAACTCGGTTTAAACGCCAAAAAACAAAATAAATAGCAAATCAATCCCTATAATCACGAAATTTGACCACAAAAATTTTGAGGTCATTAGGTATACATGCACCAAAATTTTTCGTCAGAATCGTATTTTAACTTAAAAATTTTGATTTATTAGATATCTTAGAACTTTAATAAAAAATGTCCAAAATGAACATGCATGCAACAAGCTAGCTCTGATACCACATGAAAGTCCATAGACCTTAATTAGACTCCTCTAATTATTTACTAAATTACTTGTTAATTTAGTATTTAATGATCTATGTAACATGCATGCAAATATAAAGACATTTATATAAAAGAAAATCTTTTCCTCACATGATTGGAAATAATATGGCACAACAGACTCCTTCCTTTTTGTTCGGCACGAATAATAATGTGAACAAGAATCTCCTGTACACCTCACATTTGCGGAAAGAAAAAATAATTTAAATAATAAACAAAGGTGTCATAAATAAAAAGGTTCATAACAAAAGGAAAATAATATTATACATAAGAATTATACAAGACGGGAGACATATCTCCCGTATAAATACGGAAATACAAAGAGTGTATAATAATATACAATCCTAAAGAACCGAATATAGGTCCAAGGTAAATACTTCGCTCGCTAGCTCGTCAATGTACCCAATGTATGCATCACAAACCTGCCAACCGCATTAAATATAAACACGGAAGCCACAGTCAGTGGGGAGTAACCCCGAGTTCTCCCAGCCACGAAATGTCGAGTTTAATAAAACATGAATAACATAAAAGCAATGTATATGGAAAATACAAAACCTTAACATATATGATATGCTTTTCATGTTATGAAACAATTAACTAACATATAACCTATCATGTGAAAGCTATCATGTGAATCCGTTATCAATCTATAATACGAGGTAGGGAAGCTGGTATGCTAGCTCAGAGGTTCCTCTCAGAAACATGGCCGTGATACACTCAAACCCTAATCAACACGTAATCATGTGAATCAGTTAAGAACCGGTAATCCAAACTCTATCAACCTTAGCCGGCTTGCATCTCACCTTCTAAGATTCATAGAATCATACAAACATGAAAGACTAATACGTCTACAAACAGGCATAAGTTCCTAGTACCGTCAATAGAAGACTTCTGTAACTCGAGTCTATACCACGAGGTAGGATATACTTATATATTTAGGCTCAGCGGTTACCCTAATAACATGGGCCAAATACAAAGCACACATCTAGGCTCAGCGGTTACCCTAATAACATGGCCCAGATCCAAAGCACATATCTTAGCTCAGAGGTTACCCTAATAACATGGCCAAGATACCACTCTACCCTAAACCTAGACTGCGCAGACCTAGAGAAATGCGAAGATCCATCGCATCCAAGACCCATGATACAATCACATGAGTACCCCTAAGGAGATCCACCAAAGGGTTGGCTAGTACTAAAGCTGTCTCCATTCCCAAAGTGGAAGCAATAAGGCAGCCATGCCCCGACTTGGAGATCCACCAAGCCGGGAACACAAAAGCTATCAAGCTGTAAACTCCATATGCTCGTTAAAGATAGTAAGGCCTATCAATGTCATGGTCCAAGATACTCATTTAGAATTAGAATGGTCAAGACGCCATATACTCATAATTCTCTATGGGTACTTAGTCAACACGACACATATCATACAATCAAACAGTCACGGAAAACTTTCTATCATGTGACTAATTTCATATAAATCATATACAAATATCATATCGCCTCATATCTATGAAGGCTCATTCATTCATTCATTAAATAAAACCTTACCTGAAGACAAATCCCCGACCCGAGTCCCGCGACGGGTCATCAGTCAAAACGGGGCTGACTAGATCTTAGTTTGACCAAACCCGTTTGATCAAACCGGCTAGAAACAGAGTCTTACCATCGAGGCTTGAACATAAGAATATCACATTCATTTCCTGCTATTTCGTTCAAGTTCTAACATGTGAATTATTAATTCATACGAAAACCCGCTTGACTTAAAGGATATAAAATTAAACTACAATCGCGTATTATAATCTCTAACATGTGAGAAATAATAATATATTGAAAACCTTTTAATTAAATATTTTACTTATTAAAATTTCCCACTTGTTAAATATTACAAAACACGATAAAATAACAATACTCAAAAACCGTCACAAATCCAAGGGGACCCACGGTTCATTTTGAACCGGTTTTGGTTATCTTTTCTAAAAAAACCGTTTCATAATATTTCCCGCATGCTTAACATATTTAAAACCCGTCAAAACAACAACAAAACAATCAAGTATCGACAAAAACCCAAAGGACAAATCCCGGACCAATCCAGACCGGGCTGGACCGGCCTGAACCGGCCTGGTTTGGGCTGGTTTGGGCTGGTTTTTCCAGCCATTTCTCACGGCCCCAACAACAACAAACACCTAATTAATTCAAACATGTTTTAATTAACAAACAACCATTTTAACAACCAATTAAACCATCATCATACAAAAATCATGATTATGAATAAATCATCCAAATATGTCAAGAACACAAAACATGCTATAAATTCATAAAACATAATAATAACAACTACTTATCATGTTACTAACTAAAACCGTAAATCATAAACAACAACTAAAGTATGTAACCTTAATTCGTCGAGTAACTCGGAATCGTTACCTTAGCTAGCAAAATCAATTAGCACCAAAATAAGAAGTATAAACTAAGAAACCCGTCTTCTAATCTTCCCCTAATATATACGAGTCACCAAACTCGTCTTCAAAATCTTCCCCTAGAAGAAATGACAAGAAAAACATTATTAGAATTAAAACTTGATTTTCCATAATTAAAGTGTTGAAAACGATTTTGACGGAATTGAAAATAAACCGTACTTGAAGATGGAGAGCGAAGAGGAGATTCTAGAAATATAAGTTAGGACGGATTTGAATAAGAAATGAAGGTTTTATGACGATTTTGCTCAAGAACGACGAAGAACGATGAAGAACGACGAAGAAAGATGAAGAACGATTAAAGAAAGTATCAATTTGATCTTAAGTTGATTTATTGTAAAATGGAAAGGTTGTTAGTGAGTAAAGTGGGTGGGTGTGAGCCGTGTACATATAGAAGAAATATGGAGTCGGGTTTTGAAATTGTTGTTACGGAATTGACTCGGGTTTAATAATTATATTACGGTAATTAATTAGATATTAAGTTAATTAAATCAAATATAAAGATATTATGTTATTGTAATCAAAAGAAAGGAAAATATCAAGCTTTAAGAGAGGAAGAAGAGCCGTGTGGTTCATCAAAGAAATCGGGTCTGATTTATCGATTTGCGTAATTTAAACTGACGGATCGATAAAGTTGTAAATATCTTAGATATTATTATTAGTTTAATCATTTTAAATAAAAAGATCCCATATGAGTGGAAAAAGATGACATGGGGAGTGTGACTCATGCCCAAGTCGAGTTTCGGGTTTGTTTCGGGATTTAAGTTGACTCGGGAATAGTTAAATGACGTTCGGGATTAAACCGTAAAAGTTATTCTTTAATCCCGAATAAATTCAAAATAATTATATTAAATTATCATAAATTCAAATAAATCTTAATAAAAATAAATTAAAATTATTATTTTTCTAATATAATTTCGGTCTTTAAAATTACGAGGTGAGTCGGGAAAAGTCAACGAAAGTCAAAGTCGACTTAAAAGTCAAGAAAAGTCAATGATGACTTAAAAGTCAAGAAAAGTTAATGACGACTTACAAGTCAAGAAAAGTCAATGACGACTTAAAAAGTCAAGAAAAGTCAAAGACGACTTAAAAGTCAAGAAAAGTCAAATATGACTTTAAAACGGGATTCTCATGAAATCTCGCAGAAATTCCAAATACGAACTCGGAATTTCCAAATACGACTCGAAACAATAAATTATATTTTAAAACTTAACTTTGCTGAAAAGTATCCGTAAAATATTTTTACTAGAAAAATAGGGTACTTTTCGGGTTGTTACATCTCCAAACTAGAAGACCTCCTTCAAGTTGCACCAAGATGACACCAAATAATCTATCCTTATTATTAACTGGATAATAAGATAGATATTATACTACTAATATTAGAATATATTACTACACTAGTAATACTTAGTAAATATTAGTATATGAGAGTTTTTAGAGAGAAGATGAGTTTTGAGAGATGAATGATAAATAAGCAAGAATGAAGAAGTGATGAAATGAACAACAATTGTTCTATTTAAGGCCAAGAGGGCCGGCTCATGTAACACCAAAAGAGTGATTTTTTCTTCTTATTTTATTGCCATGCAAAGTGGTGGTGTGTTGTAGTGAGTAAAATGATTTTAGGTTTACTATTCATGTCATAATCACATGTTGCTTGTGAGTATGAATAAGAGCAACCATCATCACCATCCACTACACTATAACCGGCCATGTGAGGCCTATTTGTGATCCATTTTGATTTTTGATATTTGTCTCACAAATACTTATTAATCATATGCTTAATTATCTTGTATAATTAAGTGTTAATTTGATCATATAACAATTATATGACACAAATAAATGAATAATATGTACTTAACATTTTAAGTAATATTCTACCATTATATCAATATATAATGGGTCCCACAATGCTTAGTTAATTTATTTTACAACTCTTTGTAAATATAATTAACTAATTACCTCTATCTCAAAACCTCAACTAATTTAGTAATTTAACGATTAATTACTAAGTTAAATCTTATTTAATCGTATTAAAATAAGATATAAATATATTAGTCAATTATCGCATAATTAAAATAAATTTAATCTAATTTGAGTTCTTAACTCAATTTCTAACAATTAACTCTCGTACATATCGAATATATGTAATGCACTAATCAACTGTATCATGTACAAATAATTAGTTACTATTTGGATTTCATCCTTTAGGTGTGCCCGAAAGGGATCAGTTGATCACCGCCGTCATACGACAATAACGTCAAACTCTAGTTAGCTAACCGTTATTGATTTACGTTAATCAACTGACTAATCATATATATAGTCAATAAATATCCCAATTATATTTTTTAATAAGATTTATTATGTGGCGCACTATTGTGGAGGACACCTACTCCAACAACAAGTTGCATGTAATTGTACTTATAAAAAATATATTTAATTAATTAAATACAATCTTATAAAAAATAAATCATACTTAACATTTTAAGTAATAACTTATAATTACATGTATGTAAAATGGATCATCTCACATATTGTTAATATAATCCACAACTTATTGTAATTACATTTAACCAATAATTCTTTTCTCTAATGTTTCTTAAACAACATTCAATTTTGGTATTATAACATTTAAATATAAATATGTATTTATACACCTTACTAAAATGTGAGCAACGTATGTTACTGTTCACAATGAACAGTACTCATTTGGTCACCTTCCCGGGGCTACTTATTTGGTCATCTTTCCTGGGCTATGTGTGTGGCCTCTACTGCATTGGGCTTGTTTCCAGTAACTACCATTGTGCATTTTGGGCTTGGTATTTGTGGTTGTTTCACCTTTCCTTTTTGTTTTTCATTCACAATTCCATAGCCATTTATTTTTGCCCTAACTCACTATCTTACCTATCATCTCCATTTTTCGATCTTCTGCTATATACTTCCTCTTTATCCCATTTCCATTCTCAACCAGAAAATAAATTAAAGCTTCCAATAAAAGTTTAATAAAACCAATCCCTATATCAAACAAATTCATTTCAATTACTAAATCAAAGATGAGGCGCAGAGAAAGTCGATCCAATTCTGGTAAGTGGTAAGTAGATACGTTTTAGTAAGGTGTATGATGTAGGTTTTTATTTGCTCTTATTTTATGCTTATTTTTTAGGTTAAGAGTTGAGTTTTAAAGAGATTCATGAGGGTTTTGATTAATATTTTGGAGAAAAAAAGTAAACTTTATAATTATGGTTCTTGGTTTAAGATGATAGGAGAAATAAGAGACAATAAGGTGAGATGAAATTAAACTTGGAAATACTTCAGCTCTCAATACAAACATCAAATCGAGTCTTGTGACTATTTTAATTTTATTTTAATTTGAATTGGTACCTTATAGTGTTGTGATTAGATTCTATCGCTTCTATATCCCTCCGGCTCAGCCTTGTGACCGATTTTTTTATAATCGTGATGATTTTAGTCTGATTGGTAGATTTCATTTTGTCTTTTAAGACTTTAACTTATATGTCGTTGTTATTAGTGTTGAGTTTTGGTGTGATTACTCTTTTACATTTTAATTTAGTTCTTGCTATCTTATGCGATACAAATTTTACCCTTAATTTCTTGATGAACGCCAGTTTGACTTAAGTTGTGTATTGAAAATTAAAATAGATCAATCCGTCTTCTTCAACTTGTGTGCCAGTCCAGCCTGCCATTATGCAGAGTGTTTCGTTGTCACACTAAAGCCCATACATATCAGGTTTGTGTAATTCCGATACCTTCTATACCATTTATCTGTGATTAGCTTGTAGAAAGAAAATGTTTAGAGTTTATTGTATACCCATCATCGTAGTATGACCAACAAGGCGATCTTTGTTACATCACTCGTGCTTGTTTGTTTACTTAAATTTCTTTTGTTTGATTTAGATTTGTTAAAGTTGTAGAGAAGAACTTTTGATGAATTAATGCAAAAGATAAGGCTGAGAGGATGGACTGGTCTGATCTAATTACTTCGTATAATAATCCTGTTAATTTTTCTTTTTATCATTTTCCTGAATTTCAATTTTAAAAATGGGTGTAAAAGTTCAAGCTTTATGAGCTATTATTGAAGAGACCGTGGTTTATGATGTTTCATGTTTATCAACCTGGGTATCCGTGATTTGTTCAATTTGGTTTTAGATAATGGTGGGATCATAGAAATTGACGGTGTTTCTTAAAAGTCAAGGTTATGTGAATCTTCGGTTTTAGTAAAGTGTTTTTAGTGGTTACTTAATGAGGTTGGATAGATAAATCGGTATACTTGATGAAAAGTTCTTCAAAGAAATTGTGGAACTATTTGGCGTTCTTCATTTGTGAATGTGAGAAAGTCTCGGGCACATGGAGAGTACTTGGTAGCTAAAGCATATAACCCCTTTTCTGTGTAACTGATATCGTCTATTAAATTATACGGAGTAAAAAATCCCACAAGAATGCGGTAGATAAGGGAAAGAGAGAACTGTTTCATGGCAGCACAGTTACGTGCTGATATATTGACAGATAAATTAAGGGGAAGAGATTGAGGACGAAGGAGATTAGCCTTTTTAATTATTTATCTGGACTTAGAGGAAGAAGGCAAAAAATCGTAGAAGGCTGATGAGGAATAATGGGAACCTAACTTACTTGGGGATGTAAAAGCAATGTACTCACTTATTGAGACGGTGAAACTTGAAAGTGGAAATTTTCCTACTCCCTTGATATATGAGGGACATGGGTATATATTCAAAATGCAAGTTTAAGTCACTCTTGACATTTCAAATTCATTCCCATGTCTTTAGAGCTACATATCTCAGAATATATAGCTATTTTTGACATGATTTCACTTGTATATGAAAGTATATGATGTTATCTTTCCAACAAGTGGTCACGCGCTTTATTTGGTTAAGCAACGAAGGAGATATGATCGTTTTAAGTTGAGCTGTCCAGATTATACGCGGGTGACGCAAATGAACGTGACATTCAAAATTTATACAATTCAAAATTTATGCAAGATGGAAGCTTGGCTTAAATTGTTCTCAAGTTTACTTTCCTAAATAGAGTTTTGTTATTATTTTTCTAATTTGAATAAAGTAGTGTGGTGATCCTATTTACTAATAAGGTAGTGTTCACACTATTTCCTAATTTCTATATAGTTAGTTTATGGTAATTAGTATTAGTATAAATAAAGAGTCTTGTAATCAGTTTTTAATAGACAATTGAGAATTGAATTCAAGTTATTACTTGTTTGTTCTTATTAGCTTGCGAGGTTGAGAGTTGAATTTATGTTTGCTTGATATCTTGCGAGGTTGAGAGTTTACACACGAGTTGGTCAAGTTGTCTTGCGAGATCACTTGTCTAATTCAAGTCTTAGTTGAGTGATCTTGCGAGATTGTCTTAACTAATTCATATCCCTTTTATTAGAGTTATTCGAGTTATCTTGCGAGAGTACTTGTCTAATTCAAGTTTTAGTTGTTAATCTTGTGAGATTTCACAACTAATCCATATCTTTTTATATCGTTTTTATTTCCGCTGCAATATTATCTCTGAAAAGTAAAATAGTGGGATTTATTTTACATCAATTTGGTATCTGATCTTCGGCTCTTGATTACCTTAAATTTGGACGATCCTATATGAGCAAGAAGATGGAACATTATCGAGATGAAGTTTATCAAGAATTTTTTGGTTATCAAAAGCTTTTTGAGAGCTTAATATTTTCTGAAGACATACATGTGGAAGGTAATTCTTCTTGAAATTTTGATTTGCCACCTATGTATGACGATTATGGTGATGGGGAACCATTGGATGATGTTGGTTTCAAAGTTAGGAATCTTATAAGTCCTTATGCAAATTATTATCGTGAAGAAGAAGACTTATATCCTTTTAACGAAATCCATGAAGAAGAGAAAGTGTTTTTTAATCCATATTTGCCACCTATTGTTGATGATGATATGAGAGTATTTGCCATTAAAGAAGAGAGAAGATTGTATAAATCTCCACTTGAAGTTTATATTGACGAGAAACTTTATGGTGTTATAGGACTTTCTCTTAGGATTTCTAAATGGGTGTTAATGGTGAGCCTGAAGATATTGTTAATTTGTGCCAATTGGAAGTAAAATTTAATAATCCTTTAAGCAAAAGGATTTGGTTTAACAAGTTTGGATTCGTCGATGTTGAAAAATTTGAAAAGTATATTGAAGATGATGATTTAAAGGAGAGATCAAATGTGTGCACAAATAAGTTCTTGTTCGCATTAGATGCTCTTACATACAAGTATTCAAGATTTGTATTTGATCCGGGAGGTCGTACGTCCAAGAATCGGGACGATTTTTTTTTGAAGAAGAGGAGAATGATATATGAGGAACATGGGTATATATTCAAAATGCAAGTTTGAGTCACTCTTGACATTTCAGATTCATTCCGTTGTCTTTAGAGCTACATATCTCCGAATATATAGCTATTTTTTGACATGATTTCACTTGGATATGAAAGTACATGATGTTATCTTTCCAAGAAGTGGTCACGTGCTTTATTTGGTTAAGTAACGAAGGGGATATGATCGTTTTAAGTTGAGCTGTCCAGATTATACGCGGGTGACGCAAATTGAACGTGACATTCAAAATTTATGCAAGATGGAAGCTTGGCTTAAATTATTCTCAAGTTTACTTCTCTAAATAGACTTTTGTTATTATTTTTCTAATTTGAATAAAGTAGTGTGGTGATCCTATTATTCCTATTTACTAATAAGGTAGTGTTCACACTATTTCCTAATTTCTATATAGTTAGTTTATGGTAATTAGTATTAGTATAAATAAAGTCTTATAATCAGTTTTTAATAGACAATTGAGAATTGAATTCAAGTTATTACTTGTTTGTTCTTATTAGCTTGCGAGCTTTAAGTTCTATTATTTACTTCTTGCGAGAGGAAAATAATAACCATTCTTCCTTGCGAGGTTGAATTTGTGTTTGCTTGATATCTTGCGAGGTTGAGAGTTTACACACGAGTTGGTCAAGTTGTCTTGCGAGATCACTTGTCTAATTCAAGTCTTAGTTGAGTGATCTTGCGAGATTGTCTTAACTAATTCATATCCCTTTTATTAGAGTTATTCGAGTTATCTTGCGAGAGTACTTGTCTAATTTAAGTTTTAGTTGTTAATCTTGCGAGATTCCACAACTAATCCGAATCTTTTTATATCGTTTTTATTTCCGCTGCAATATTATCTCTGAAAAGTAAAATAGTGGGATTTATTTACTAACCTTGAGTTTTGGTATAGAAGATGAGTTAGGCAGCTTTCGCGCGATTTATAAAGTGGCTGGATAAGAGGAAGAGTATGAGTTTAGGAGAGTACTAAAACTTCCAGCTCATGAGATTATTAGTGATTGAAAAGAGTAGATATGACATGAGGGGCAGGGGGGTGAGACTGAAGTTTTAGTGACGATGAGGTACTTGTTAATTGTTACTCCCTATGTCGCATTCATTTGTACCTTTTTGTTATTCTTTGTTAAGGAGTATTTTAATCAAAGTTAAACAAATGATTGGCACGGGAGGAGTATATTTGTTACTCTCTTATTATGCATTATTTTCAAGTAAGATTATCAAGTTCGGCTTATTTTAGTGACAATGAAGTTTTTGTAACGAATATTGTTGGCATTTCGTTGATATTGCTTCAATTTTCTTTATCTGAGATTTTTGTGTATGATTTTTTTTTTTCGTTATTTGATTTTTTCAGATTTATTTGGCTACAATTAATTGGGGAGGGTTTACTTTAATGATCATTGTTATTATCGCTTTTTTTTTTAAAATGGATTCTTCGTATGTTGTTTGGTGTATTTAAGGGGTTTGGGTTTCATTTTCACTGATGAGACTGACAAGACAGTAGTAATTCTTAGTGGGATGTTGGACTGGTGATTGTATGGAGGTTTGGTTGTCTACTATAAAGCTGGCATGCTAGAAGTTGGCTATAAGGCTAAGTTTCTGGCTAAGGTGTATGCATAGGATTTTGGGGCCTCTTTGTGTGTCGTGGAGAGAGAAGAGGTCAGGTACAGAAGAGTGGTAGGATGCAGCTCAGGTGAGAGCAACGACGTACGTGGCGTCATCATCGTTGGTTATGAATTATGATTGTGTTGTCGAAGGATGAAGGAATAATTAATCTTGGTATGTTTCGGGTTTTGACTAGTAAGAACTTCACAAGTTATATTAAGTTTGTTCTTGTCATTTTTAATTCAGTGTGTCAATGACAATTGATGCGAAAAAGACTAATTAACCACTTTATTGAGGCATTAATTTTTTAGGGCACTACATTTATCTCGGAAAGTGTGTTTTATCTCACAGTTCTGGGGGTTTAAGATTGTAGTCAAAATCAATCCCACTTTAGTAGATCATATATTCCGACTAATGGATATTGGTTGTTGACTTGATGTTTTGGTAACATTTGGATTTTGTACTTCTATTTGTCTATACACATGAATGTCAAAAATTTCATGAAATACTAACGCAACTTTTAATCTTTGTGAAAGTTTTGAGATTTTGTCTATGCTTTTACTTATGGATAGTACATCTTTAATAAAAACCTCATTTATACCTGAAGTCGTGTATTTCTTGAATGTTGTAATTTTGTATTGAGGGAAGCTATCTACCTTCTCCATCCAACCTTCTCTCCCACCTTCTCCCTTTCCCCTCTCACAAACGATTAAACTAATATATATCGTGTGGGGTCGGATAACAAGTAGCTGGGGTTAAATATTTGATATCTTAACCGGTCGTGAGAGGAGAAGATAGAAGAGAAGGTAGAAAATAGAAGGCGGGTAGCAATTCTCGTATTTATTTTCACTTTTTCAATGTGCATGAGTCTCTTTTTTTTGTCAACCTTATTAGAGAATATAACTTCCTGATTAGTATTACCAATATCATATATTTATAGTACATTTAGGATGAGTAAACCTAATTCTAGAATCTTCTAGATATATGATTTGGTAAACATATTATTTTCATATCAAAATATAATCTAAATATCTAAACAGAATGTTATATTCTCTAATAAACCTCACAAATTTGAAGAACAATAGTTGTTTAGATTCCTTGAGGGCCTGAAACAGTTTCAATTGCTGGTTTTTCCTTCATCTCAATTGCTGTTTTTTCGTTCTTCTCTCCATTAGAACAACTTCTATCGCATTACTTTTTCCTATATATCTCATTCTTTTTGTCGGTAATCAACTTTCACGTGGGTATTTCTTGTTTTAGCATAACTAGGCATTGCTTAATTAGTTAATTTCATGTCGGTATTTCAGGTTTTAGCATAACTGGGTATTGCTTAATTTCACATGGGTATTTCTTGTTTTATGGAGGTACATTATATACATGCTTGATTGTGCTTTTAGTCATATTTTTAGAATAATGTCTGGATTAACGCTAGGACTCATGTGTTTGAGCCTTGTTGATCTCGAAGTACTTGCTAAGTCTGCTAAGCCTAAAGATCGCAAACACGCTGGTTTGTGCAACCTTATTTTATCAGGTGACTGCTTTGATTTTATGTGATTTGGAGGCCAAGATGACTACAAACCAAGACTAAAAAATGACCAAATCGACCCGACGAAACGATTACATAATAAATATAAAGTTACAAATGTTATAATGTTCTAAGTAAATCACCATGTACCACTTAACCTTATGTTATGAACATTATTGTGTAATCAATCATGTACCAAGTGTTGTTGCGGGTACCTAAGTCAGGTATTCAAAGTGTAAGTGTAAGTGTGTAATCTTGATCTGGTACTTATGTGTCGAAAAGATAGTAAAAAAAGTCCCTAAATCAAGTACTCACAACAGACAAACTTACTATTTCATCTTGATTGTTGTTGTGGGTGCTTTTCCTATCACAATTTTTTGATGATAAATTCCTTTTGGTTATTTATTAATTGTGGACATATTGGAGGATGACAATTTGGTTTTAATTTTGCAGGTATTTATGTGTATATACAACACTAGGAAGGCTAGCTAATAAGGTAACCTTGGTTCCGTCATTATTTATATAGACCGTTTGAAATGCCTGTTACACCTATGCTATGAAAGCATTTACGTATGCAACAATGTACGGTAGTCGAGTTCAACTTCTTCAATGCTATGTTCATTGGTGAACTTGCAGTTAAAAAGTCAGTTAGTATTGCCTTTATTGTTTTTTAAATTGGACTTCTTCATGAGATTGACTAATGCCTTGTCTTATTTTTGATTTTTAGATTAGTGTCGTGGCGGTTAGGGTAGTAAAAGCTAAAGATTTATGGTAATAGAGAGGAAAACAAATGTAGCTACAAAGGATAGGATCTAATGTGTAGGGAAAAGACGAAATTAGTGTCGATGCAGTTTAGTATTTTGATTTAGAAGATCTTAGTTGGTGGGTCTCCAAACATTTTAGTGAGGTGAGCCTTTGCATTGATTATTGGATGGCATATTAACATCTCATTTTCCAAATTTTCCATTTGCACATTAGTACTCATGTGCATTGAATTTTGACATACCCTTATGTGCTTAGCGTCTAAGATTCACGAATAGTATGCCAATGCTGGTATTGTTACTAGACATGTTAGTTTACTTTTTATCTTTTTGCAGTTGTTCACCTAAATAGGACAGTTAAGTTGAACCTAGCGATCAAGTGACATCAGCTCAGAAAGTTGCTTCAGGTCTGACAACATTTGTGGTAGCACCTGATCTCTTTGGAAGGCAAGCTAAGCATTTCAGCGAGATGCATATATTACATAGAGATGTAAGTTTCTTTTATACATTTCGGAATGTCCATGATACGTTTAAGTTCATATATGAATATGTAAGGTTTTATGACTTAATATTCAATTAGACAATTCACTTGACAAACATGTACTTCCTAACTGAAAATTTCAGTTTTTCTTTCATTTGGTAATTGGGAAATTACGGCTCTGATCCTACCCAACAAGCGTGGAGGGAGGGCAAGCGAAATAGGATATTTTACTAATGAGTGAGTCATTTGAATTCACCAAATAGTTAATTGGGAGATGATTTGTACGTTATGGATGACTACAAGGAAGATTTTCATGTCCAATTTAGGTCCTCTATGACTCCAGTACGCTTCAAATGATAAACTAAGCTAAGAGGTCTTATTTTGGCGTTGGTCATTAAAACTAGCAAAGGGGTTTCCCGACATCCTCACATCATGTTAACTATGATAGGGTCTATATTCAAAAATTAGGTGTTGTGAATGAGATTGAGCTCTCACTGAATTGTGTGTAATAACTTTAGTATTATGATGTTTGATAAGGCTGCTTTGATAAGTCTTGAGAATTCACAATAATGTGTTTTATATATGGAAGTTAGTCTTATAGAGATTCTGGTAGTATATAGTTTGTTAGCTTTGGTTTGAAATGCCTATGAATTCATCAGTTTAACTTGTGGTGCTGTATCTTAGAAAAGGGTAATGAAAATTGGTTGTTGATTTCAGTTTATCCAGCCCGAAGGTTAGGAGATTCCTGTTGTGGATGATAGTGATTTAATTCATGTTCACAAAGTTGTCGAGGAGAAGGATAGAGGTCTGGCTTGGATACTAATGATAGATTTCTCTAACCCTTGTGCTTGGCAAATTGATCTACCCCGCTAGCTTTGCGAAGAGGCCCGGAGGCATATTTGCGTCATTGCGTGTATATGTAATTTAACAAGACATACAAAGACAAACAAAGAATATAGCACTCTTTTTTTAATGTCACCAACTCAATGCTTATGTGCTGTATAGCTCCCTCTACAAATGATTACGGAGTTTTGTTGTTCTTAGCCTATTAGAATGTTGTAATCAGATTAATTTATTTTGATTTTACACTTATCAACAATTGCTCCTTCATTTTTCAAGAGGATTGATCATTGTCAAGTGCTCCTTCATTTACATTTATTACATGACTAACATATTAAAGAGAAACAAAAGGAAGCTGAAGAGAATACAAATACTCCCTACAATTGTAATTAACTTTTCCATTTCATTTTCAAACAAAACTTAAAGAGACACACTAACCCGCCATAACCCGCCATATAATTAAATTTGGATTATACAAATACACTATCCCACCATATAATTAAATTTGAGCTACACAAACACTTACGAAAAAATGAAATAAGGAAGGTATTGTGAATAAACGAAAAAGGAAATATACACGGTTGTTGTGAAATGGAGAAATTAGTAAGAATGAAGAGAGGAAAATAATTGATCGTGCCTGTCGCAAGCCCGATACAAAGATAAATTACCCAGACTAGGCTAATAACAAATTAATGTAATTAGAGAAGTAGGGGTCGATCCCCAGGGAGATGGTGTTTCCTATAGAATGTGAAGTGTCTCGCAATTGGGTCTTATCTAACGAGTTTCTGGGTTTTGGGGTTTTAATTTCTAAACTAGTAAAAGGCATAAATGAAAACAAAATAAAAGCAAACTAAAATGAAAACAATAAGGTAAGTGATGGATTAACAATGATGAAAAACATCTAGGGAAGTAGGTTCACACATGTAGATTAATATATTGATGCAATTGGATATGGAGCATGCAAATAATTCATTGTGAGTTCGTAAGAATGATGTGTTCATTACAATCATAGATCAGATGGTCTAGCAGGCTTTTAGGCAATTGACTAGGTCTTAATCCACCATGTCATGCTTTGTCTATTCAATTCTCGTATCTCTACCTTGGAAAAGAATTCCATGCTAGTCAATGATTGTGACAACCCTCGCGAATGCGGAAATATAAAACATACAAGCATGATGAAAATACCCCGTCTAGACGAAATTACCCCATCTAACATAGTTCAAGATGAAATTACCCCGTCTAGTCGGAAATACGGTATTTTAAAAACTTTTAAACATGCAAGATAGATAAAACGAGGAGTGTCAAAATATTACAAACTAAGTACGGAATATAACAAAGAGACGGAGTCTCTCAAAATGTTAACAAAGAACAAGTGTTTAGCAAACTAGCTAATTAACGACTAGAGGTTAATCTCCCAGGGACAACGCCCGCTAGCTCACACCCGAACCCAAAATAGCATACGCAAAAAGCCATCCATGCAAGCAAA
>JAIUZE010027429.1:0-10154 GCA_022085475.1 Heliosperma pusillum | reverse complement strand
GCCTCTCTGGAGGTGTTACGCATGGTCACCTTGAGTAAAACACGCTGAGAAGCGCACTGTATAGCGTTCTCTGGAATAGTTGCGCACGGTGCACACAACTTAGCACATTGTGCGACCAGTTTTCGTAAAATGGTCATATCTCGCTCATTTGTTGGTGTGTTTTGGGACTGTGACATACCTTTAGAACCGTAAGAGAAAAAGTTAACTCCTCAACTTTGAGTTACATAAATATTATTTATAGAACTCAAGATATGAGCATTTATAGTTGACCCTTTATGTAGGCAAATTCTAAACTTGCTTTTCTCATTCCAATTTTCATTCCAACTTTCATATCAGTTGATTAAACATATTAGTATCCATTCTAGAACCTCAAATGAACTTTTAAATACCCAAGAAGGATTTTCAAGCCTCATTCACGCATTAGACACGATCTTACAACGGTCGATTCCAAGAATTGCCTACAACAGAAAACGCAACTTTACCAAAATCGCTCCAACTTCAAAGTTGAGGACAATATCATTAAACTAACATGGAACTTCATCATCTAGCATAAGACTAACATATTTGTGATATAATAAATTTGTAATGAGCATAATAATGATTAAATGATAATATTAAACCATCTCTGTCATACATTCACTCATGACACAATTAACCACTTTAGTGATTAAACTCATTGCACTACCAATATTAATACATCACTAATCATTCTTCTACACAACATATGAGCAACAAATCACACAATTAAAAAACCAAGGAGTAATTAATCCATCATTATTGACATTGAAACACATCTATATGGTAAGAAGGGAAGTGAGCATACAAACCACTAATTCCTACCACAATAAGACAAGTGATTCATAACTCTACAATTCAAAATTTAAGAAAATGAATTCATATCATTAGATAACAAAGAACTCATGTTGATTAAGATTACTACCATAAAACACATAGAAAACACATAAACATGTGATATCGAGTAACCTGTCAACATTACCTTATAGCACTCCACATAAGGAGTCCTTAAGCAACCTAATGATACCAACGGATTCCCTGACCCAACCAATCAAAATTCCACCCTTTCTTGACGATTAGTTTGCTAAGAAACTCAAACCAAAATTCTGGAAAATTGGTCTTAAAACAAGGTTTAAAGTTTCAATCTTTTATTAGCTATAAAAAAGAAGGATGGTGAGAGAATTACGAAACATTAAACATAGTTGAATTGCGTTAAGAAACGAAGAAGTTATGTTCGTGTTAAGATTAGATCTAGAAAAATGAGTTTTCCAAAAAGTAGGAGGAATTAGAGATTTTATGATGTGAAAAGGAAGAGGAGAATGAGAGGAGAAAAATGATGTAAAAATCGTCAAGTTTCGTTGAGAGACGAAAAAATGGCGTTTGTCTTAAGATTTAGAAATATGGAGGTTTGATGGAGTTTTTGGTATTGAGAAAGAAGGAAATGTGAAAATACGGTAATTAAGATTGGAGGAAGAATGATGAGAGAGAAATTTAGAGAGAAGTCCTCCTAATTTTCTAGGGTTCTTGGTTTTTGTGCAATGGCCAAAAGCAAATCCGAAATCATTCTCAAGGTTTTACAAAATCAAATAGTAAAAATAATAGTACATCCATTAATACAAACACAAACACAAATACTAATTCATTAACTATTACAAACACAAATGATAAAACTGATTCTGAGATGAACAATCCTCAAACAAGGACGATGTGTACTCATGTTACTGAAGTTCAGGTAGGAAGGGAGGCGGTTCATCAACGTCTACAAGAGGATTCTTTGGGGCCAGAAGTGAATGCTGATGGACAGGAAGAACAATGGCAGGAGGTAGGTCGAAAAGGAAGAAACAAGAATTGAGTCGTGCCTAAGATGATAAATTGGAATCAATTGAAGAGAGTGAGGCAGTTGAATTTGCACCTAAAGGTATTACTCTTAAACTTACGATGGAAGATGTTCAAGATGAGATTAAATATTGGTCTTCTGCAGTTTATGGGTATGTTATGGGCGTAAATCCTCCTCGTATGGTTTTAGAAGGCTTCCTTAGATGGACTCTTGCGGATTATGCAGTGTCTAAAATTTGCTTCTTGCCTAATGGATTATTTGTGATTCGATTTGAGGAATTAGAGCACCAGCAATGGGTTTTGAATAAGTGCATCATGTTACTCGATGGCAAACCAATTATTCTACGGCCATGGGATCCCAATGTGAAAATGTCTAACGTTTCTATTAAAGCTGGTCCCATTTGGATCAAATTTGTTGGTCTTGATTTGAAGTTTTGGGTGGATAAGTGTTTGGAGAAACTGGCTTCGTTAGTTGGTAAATTTCAAAGAAATGATGATATTACTAAGATGAGAACCCTACTATGTTTTGCTAAGGTTCTCGTTGAGGTTGAGGTTGATCAACATTTTCCTCATCAGGTTGTTTTTTAGGATGAGAAAGGGCAGGAGATAACTTTGTGCACTGAAACAATTCAGAAAAGACAACTAAACAATGACAAATTGAGCTAAGATTAAGACACTTGCAAGTACTCTGTTTCTGTTTGAATTGATTGTTAAAGAACAAGGATAGGACCTTAACCAAAGCACAAAGCCAATGATTGAGGGTTGAACCTTGATCCCAGCACACAGCTAAGGACCTAAGCTCACTTCCAAGCACAAAGCAAAGGAAGTTATCTCAAGCACACAGCCAAGAGATTGCAACAGAAACAAGGTTTCAGTTTTATGTTTTACTTCAAATCTGATTTGTATTTCATTAGGTGAAGGCCTTATATAGGCAGCAAGGTTACATCTCAGACGTTTAGGATACATCTAGGGCCACAAGGGCTTACAATATGAAACAAAATAACAGCTACAAACTTGCAGAATTCTGACATAAAGTAGATAAAGTAGAAAGTAGTTTCTAAAGAGACAATCTTCCGTAATTGTTTGATCAGGTGTGTCTTGGGTGAAGAGTGGACTTTCAGGCTTGGGTTTGTGAACCAAACTGAAGTAGGAAGGCTCCCAAAGATGTGCTGAAAGTACCTCACGCATTGCTTGTTCAAAAGGGGAAGGTTGACAGTGACATATTAACTACTACACAAAAGGCTGAAATCTGGACAGTTTGAAGTTGTCCCTAAGCTAACTCTTTGTGTGTTTGTTTCTTGGAAGGGAAATCCTGGGGAAAGTTGTAGAGGACCTTCCCAAGACATAGGTTTGGGGATTGGTTAGGCTTGTTTGATTGGCTAAAAGAGGAAGGTTGGACAAAACAGCTAAACTGCTACATGTAAGGCTGTAGCTGGACTGGTTCATTTGGGTTGTGTTTTGAGGGGTGTTCTTGACGTTTTCTGAGGAAGGTTTCCTGGACAAAAAGGTGGTAGACCCTCCCTAGTACCATGCCCCATAGTTGGTTTGGAGTCCCTAAGCTTGGAAGTTGCCTTGAGACCCTCCCCAAGGCACTGCTGCTGGCTGAGTTTCCAAAGGTTTTGTTGGCTTGTTTTGTGAGTCTTTTTTGTGGCTTGGTTGGTCTTGGCTCGTGTCATGGCTACCACTGGCTCGTGTCTTGGCTTGCTTGCTTGGGCCTGGGCTATACAAAGCATTAAGATCGCTTTTGACATAGGGTAGGTTTGGCATTGAATCCTGGTTAGGCTGATCATAGGTTGATTGGTCTTGTCTTTGAGCATGGCATTGAACTCCTGTTGCAACCCCTCCTTCTTGAAAAAGATTTGCCCTCAAATCCTCTTCATCCTCATAGTCTTCTTGATAATGACTTAGGTCTCCCACATTGAATCTCCCATGTACCCCATAATCCCCTGGTAAATCTATCTTGTAAGCATTAGGTCCTACCCTTTCAAGCACTTCAAAAGGACCATCAGCTCTTGGCATGAGTTTGTTTTTCCTCTTCTCTGGGAATCGTTCTTTCCTTAAGTGCAGCCACACCATGTCTCCTGCCTTGAACTCTCTAGCTTTCTTTGGACCTTTGGCTCTTGACTTATACATTTCATTTTTTCTCTCAATCTGTTTCTTGACTTGACTGTGAATCTGCATCATCTGTTGTACTCTTTCTTTGGCATCATAGTTGACTTCTTTCCTTATCACTGGTGCTAGGTCTGTAGGCATTAGAGGATTAGCACCATAAACAACTTCAAAAGGGGTCTTACCTGTGCTGTGTGAGGGAGCTATATTGAATGCAAACTCAGCTTGTGACAGTTTGATATCCCAATCCTTTAATGACTTAGCAATGATACATCTCAAGATTCTTCCTAGAGTTTTGTTAGTAACCTCTGTCTGCCCATCTGTTTGTGGATGGTATGCTGTGCTGAAGAGTAACCTTGAACCTAGGAGCCTCCAGAGTGACCTCCAAAAGTGGCTCATAAACTTAGTATCCCTATCAGACACAATGCTTCTTGGTACCCCATGCAACTTTACTATTTCCTTGAAGTAGAGTTCTGCTACCCCCATGGCATCTTCTGTCTTCTTACAAGCAACACAATGGGCCATTTTGCTGAACCTATCCACTACCACCATTACTGAGTCTTTGCCCCTTTGTGTCCTAGGCAATGCCACTATGAAATCCATACTGATGTCCTCCCAAGGTTTGTTTGGTACAGGTAGTGGGGTGTGGGGACCTGCATGGAACTGTGACTTGGCTAGTTGACAGGGTTTGCACCTTTTAATAGTGTCCTGCACATCACCTAGCATCTTGGGCCAATAGAACTGCTCATGCAATATCTCATAGGTCTTTTGTACCCCAAAGTGCCCTGCAAGTCCATTGCAATGGACCTCCTTGACTAGTAATCCGCTGTAAGGACCTCTAGGTATGCATAGTTTGTTTCCTTGGAAGAGGAATCCATTCTGTGTCAAGTACTTGCTCCCCTTCTTGAGTTTTCCTTCTGCATACACTTCCCATTCCTCCTTGAAGTCTGGATCTTCCAAGTAGAGTTCCTTCATGAATTCAAAGCCTAGGACCCTTTGCTCCATGAATGACAACATCACAGATCTCCTAGAAAGAGCATCAGCTACTACATTGTTCTTGCCTTCTATGTACTTGCTTGAAAAGGAGAAGGATTGAAGGAATTCTACCCACTTGGCATGCCTGGGGTTGAGTTTGTGTTGACCATTGATGAACTTTAAAGCCTCATGGTCTGAATGTAGCACAAAAGGCTTAGGTTTTAGGTAATGCCCCCAATGATTCAGAGCTCTCACTATGGCATAAAACTCTTTGTCATAGGTAGAGTAATTCAACCTTGCTCCACTTAGCTTCTCACTGAAATAGGCTATGGGCCTCTTCTCTTGAACCAGTACTGCCCCAACTCCTAACCCACTTGCATCACATTCTACTTCAAACAGTTTGTTAAAGTCAGGTAAGCCTAGTATAGGGGATCTACACAACAGATCCTTAATGGTTTTGAAGGACTTCTCTGCCTTTTCTCCCCAAGTAAACTCTCCTTTCTTCATGCATTCTGTGATAGGAGCCATGATAGAACTGAACCCCTGAATGAACCTTCTATAGAAGGATGCCAACCCATGGAAACTCCTGACCTCTGTCACTGTCTTAGGTGTGGGCCAATCCCTGATTGCCTTAACCTTCTCAGGATCAACAGCTACCCCATCCTTTGATATGATGAACCCAAGGAAATGAACCTCAGGCTGCATGAAAGTGCACTTCTGTAGCTTACCATATAGCTTATTCTTCCTGAGAACCTCACAAAGCAAGTTCAGATGTTGTAGGTGTTCCTTCTTGCTTGAACTGTAGACTAGAATATCATAAAAGTATACCACAATGAAATTTCCTAAGTAAGGCCTTAAGACTTCTGTCATGAGCCTCATGAAGGTGCTAAGGGCATTGGAGAGCCCAAATGGCATCACTAACCATTCATACAGCCCATGCTTGGTCTTGAAAGCAGTCTTCCACTCATCTCCAGCTCTAATCCTTACTTGATGATATCCTTGCCTTAGATCAATCTTAGTGAACACATGAGCCCCACTGAGTTCATCCAGAATGTCATTGAGTCTAGGTATAGGGAACCTATACTTAATGGTGATATTGTTAATTGCTCTGCTATCTATACACATCCTCCAAGTTCCATCCTTCTTAGGCACTAGCAGTGCTGGTACAGCACAAGGACTAAGAGACTCCCTGACATACCCTTTGCTAAGCAATTCTCCCACCTGAGATTGCAGCTCTTATGTTGCCCTGGGGTCACTTCTATAGGCTGGCTTGTTTGGAAGGACAGCCCCAGGTACTAGATCAATGTGGTGCTCAATTCCCCTTAGTGGGGGTAATCCACTAGGTAGTTCAGCAGGGAAAACATCCTCATAGGTTTTCAGCAAGGCTTGCACTTCCTTAGGCACTTGGTTAGACCCTTCCCCTACCTCCTTGGTGAGGAGGACATAGACTGGCCTAAGATCATTTAACTCTTGCTCCATCTCTGCTTCACTTAACAGCAGAACTTCCTTAGCAGCTTCAGTTAAGAGTGGAGGGTTCCCTTTCAGGATAGGGGGTAAAGGAGCTAAGATGATTTTCTTCTTCCCAAACCTAAAAGAGTAAGTATTGTCCCTTCCCTGATGGACAGCATCCCTATCAAACTCCCAGGGCCTCCCTAATAGGAGGGGACAAGCATCCATAGGCAATACATCACACAAGGCCTCATCAGCATATCCTTTCCCAATAGAAAATGGAACAACACATTGTTGATCTACTCTAACTTCAGCCCCCTTGTTCAGCCACCTAAGCTTGTAAGGTTGAGGGTAGTCTTTGGTGGGAAATGTTAGTTTATCCACCATTGTCTTAGAGGCTACATTGGTGCAACTCCCTCCATCCACAATCAGATTACACACCCTCCCTTTTATGGTGCACCTAGTTCTAAAGATCTGGTGTCTTTGATCTTCTTCTAAGGGTTGGGGTTGTGTGTGCATCACCCTCCAAGTTACCAGACTTAACCCAGCATCAGGTTCTATCAACTCCTCACTAGCCTCTATCTCAGGCTCTTCCATCTCCTCATCACAGACCAACACCTCATCATCCCCCCAATGGATTACCTCTAGAGTGCTCAGAGTTCTTTTAGATGGACATTCTCTAGCAAAATGTCCATATCCTTGACATTGAAAACACTTTTTGAGGGGGGTAGTCTTCCTTTGGCCTGCCTCAACAACCTTGGTTTTATCAGGGTTAAAAGGAGTCTTAGTAGGAGCCACAGGTTCTCCCATCTTAATTCCTACAAAAGGTTTGTAGTTAGGTGTTCTAGCAGGAGTTTTAGAGACACTGGCTTTCCCTTTCCCCAACTTTTCTACTCTTAAGGACAAGTTGATAGCTTCCTCAAAGGAGTATATGTTTTGCAGCCTAACTTTACTAGCTATCCTCTCATCCAAGCCTTCTAAAAACCTTGCTATCTTTTGCTCAGATTTCTCAACAACCTCACATTGCAATGTAAGTTGTTCAAAGTCTCTTAAATAAGATTCTACAGGTTTTTGTTCTTGTTTAAGGTGAGTGAGCTTAATGAACATGTCTTGAGTGTAGTCCCTAGAGACAAACTTATCTCTCATCTTCTTTTTCAGTTTGAGCCATGACTTAACAGGTTCTTTCCCTTCCCTAACCCTCAAGGTTTTCATGTTTTCATACCACAGTGAGGCATAGCCTTTTAGTTTCATGATAGCAACCTTAAAAGCCTTTCTATCAGTGTATCCTTTAAACTCAAAGACTCTTTCTACAGACCTTAGCCAATCTAAGACATCATCAGGGTTCAAGCTACCTAGAAAGTCAGGAATCTCTACCTTGATATCTTTGTCTTGGTGTCTGAGAAGATTGTGATCTGAGCCATCTGAATCTGACATTTCAAACTGATCTACAGGTTGTCTCCTCCTTACTCCACCTTGGGGGAAAGGTGCTCCTCTTCCTCGACCTCTGCCTCCCCTTGTATCATTGTTCTGTTGGCCCTCAAGGAGTTCATTGACAGATCTAGAGACCTCCCTTACAGTTCTGACAAGACCTTGAACTGTGTTTTCAAGACCTGTGATTCTCTCTTCACTCATGGTTGTATTTTGTGTTTTTAATGTAGTTAGGTAGATGAACTCACAAACCAAAGCTCTGATAACCAATTTGCACTGAAACTATTCAGAAAGACAACTAAAACAATGACAATTTGATTGAAGTTCAGACACTTTGCAAATACTCTGTTTCTGTTTGGACTAATTGACAAAGAACTAAGATAGGACCTTAATCAAAGCACAAAGCCAATGATTGAGGGTTGAACTGTGATCCCATCACACAGCTAAGGACCCAAGCTCACTTCCAAGCACAAAGCAAAGGAAGTTGTCTCAAGCACACAGCCAAGAGATGCAACAGAAACAAGGTTTCAGTTTTATATTTTACTTCAAATCTGATTTGCATTTCATTAGGTAAAGGCCTTATATAGGCAACAAGGATACAAATCAGACGTTAGGAGATATCTAGGGCCACAAAGGCTTACAACATGAAACAAAATAACAGCTACAAACTTGCAGAATTCTGACATAAAGTAGATAAAGTAGAAAGTAGTTTCTAAAGAGACAATCTTCCTTAATTGTTTGATCAGGTGTGTCTTGGGTGAAGAGTGGACTTTCAAGCTTGGGTTTGTGAACCAAACTGAAGTAGGAAGGCTCCTAAAGATGTGCTGAAGGTACCTCACGCATTGCTTGTTCAAAAGGGGAAGGTTGACAGTGACATTTTAACTACTGCACAAAAGGCTGAAATCTGGACAGTTTGAAGTTGTCCCTAAGCTAACTCTTTGTGTGTTTTTTTCTTGGAAGGGAAGTCCTGGGGAAAGTTGTAGAGGACCTTCCCAAGACATAGGTTTGGGGGTTGGTTAGGCTTGTTTGATTGGCTAAAAGAGGAAGGTTTTGACAAAAACAGCTAAACTGCTACATGTAAGGCTGTAACTGGGCTGGTTCACTTGGGTTGTGTTTTGAGGGGTGTTCTTGACGTTTTCTGAGGAAGGTTTCCTGGACAAAAAGGTAGTAGACCCTCCCTAGTACCATGCCCCATAGTTGGTTTGGAGTCCCTAAGCTTGGAAGTTGCCCTGAGACCCTCCCCATGGTACTGCTGCTAGCTGAGTTTCCAAAGGTTTTGTTGGCTTGGTTTGTGAGTCTGTTTTGTGGCTTGGTTGGTCTTGGCTCATGTCATGGCTACCACTGGCTCGTGTCTTGGCTTGCTTGCTTGGGCCTGGGCTATACAAAGCATTAAGATAGCTTTTGACATAGGGTAGGTTTGGCATTGAATCCTGGTTAGGCTGATCATAGGTTGATTGGTCTTGTCTTTGAGCATGGCATTGAACTCCTGTTGCACTTTGGTAGTGGAATATGATTGGATCCAAATTACTTGTCATAATTGTAAAGGTATGGAACATAGTTTGGAGGTCTGCAGGAAGATTAGGATTCATGTACCTTCCAAATCAATCTCAGTGCCAGAACCTCAGAAACAAGTTTGGAAAAGGAAGCAAGCTTCTGTGAAGGGTATTGATCAGCATGAGTGATGTGGTCGTTATACACCAAAAATAAAACCTAAGTCTACTAACTAAAGAAGATAGCGGAAGTAGGGTCGATCTCCACAGGGAGGAAACTAATTAACTGAAATCTAAATCTGCAAGTAACAATCTGGGGGTTTTGAAATTGTTTTAAACTAAGCTAAATAAGATTAAAGGAAGAGAAGTAAAAGATAGAAATAAATAAGAAATAAATCAGATAAGAGAGAGATATGCTAGGATTCGGTCTACTGCAGTATCAGCATCTATGGGTCAACTAAGTCAGTCAATCTTATTAATGAGATGTGACAACCCTCGCGAATGCGGAAAGATAAACATACAAGGATGTGAAAAGATATGCGGAAATACGGTATTTTAAAAACTTTTAAACATGCAAGATATATATAACACGAGGTGTGCCAAAATGATACAAACTACATACGGAATTATACAACAAAGAGACGGGGTCTCTTCAAATGTTAACAAAGAACAAGTGTTTAGCAAATAAGCTAAAATCGTCTAGAGGTTAATCTTCCAGGGACAACGCCCGCTAGCTCACACCCGAACCCCAAAATATCATATCCAAAAAGTCAATCCATGCAAGCAACCTGTTCATTCATGAAAAAACATGAACGCCACAGTCAGTGGGGAGTAACTCCGGGTTCTCCCAGC
>JAIUZE010027426.1:0-15498 GCA_022085475.1 Heliosperma pusillum | reverse complement strand
ACCGAATTTGGGGTACTTCCGGCATATATATATTATAAGCCCGAGTCTTGGAATGCGAAACGCTTTACTCGCGATTGTCGAATCGGAAAATGTTGATTCCGAGAATCTGGCCAGGTGTTATCTTAGGAGCCGTTTCAAATTATCGTTTCCTACTACAGGAGGAATTAGTCTACATATACGAAATGTAGCCATCTGTATTAGTTCAGGGGGTGAAAACGCTTTAATCCGTGATTCCTTTTAATCATTCTTATTGCATGTGCGTACATCGGTATGCTAGTGCGTTTATTTCCCGTCGAGGTTGTCGTCCTTGTGTCTTCTTTGAATCTCTGATTTTTCATACAATTATTCACTGGTCATTGGCATGATTGGGACAACTGTCATAGTCTTGGTTCGTGAATGGATGATAATAAAATGTGGGATATTATGTGATCATCGCATGACTTGACGTGGTTTGTCTGTCGAGTCTCAATCTTATCAATTTTATACCGCTAACGGTGAGATGCAAGCCCTAGTGAGCGTATTCGATTGCCTAAGAGTGTCTTTCCCGAGTCTTTGAATATCATGATGAATTCGGATTTGTGCCTCTTATGTTCTTATCATTATCTATAGAATTGCCTATCTTTCTTATTGCAACTCACATGTATATATATATATGCATGCTTTACTTTTGTATTTTCTTATATGTACGTTAAAGGTGATATGGCTGGGAGAACCCGGAGTTACTCCCCACTGACTGTGGCGTTCATGTTTTTCATGAATGAACAGGTTTCTTGCTTGGATGGCTTTTTGCTTATGCTATTTTGGGTTCGGGTGTGAGCTAGCGCGTTTGTCCCTGGAAGTTTTCACCTCTAGACGATATTAGCTAGTTTTGCTAAACACTTGTTCTTTGCTAACATTTTAAGAGACCCCGTCTCTTTGTTGTAATTCCGTTTTTAGTTTGTAACATTTTGACACACCTCGTGTTATATATATCTTGCATGTTTAAAGGCTTTTAAAATACCGTATTTCCGCATATTATTTCACATGCTTGTATGTTTTATATTTCCGCATTCGCGAGGGTTGTCACAGACTAGGGACAAAACACTGAGTTCATCATGTTTGCTTGAATTGGGTTCAACTTTTCTTTCAACCAATTCGGATAAACAAAGTATTAAAATTTAGTCAAACTAAATAAAGGAGTTTTTAATGAAACTCTAACAATGAATGCGATTATCAAATATTTGGAAAAATTGATACGCTATCAATAATTTCATATCTCATAATCTCTAGCAATTTAGGTACATATTTCAATCGCCATTGAAATGACATGACTATCATGTTCAGCCTGCAAAAGGCATGGCTAATGGATTAGCAATAATTGCATCTTTCCCATCGTTCTGATTGCTATTTCTATTTGTCTACGTAATCTCATTTTACATAAAACTTTCTAAGTACGTGTCTAGGTTTCAATCTAGACTTAGGACTCTTGGCCTAAAGGTAGCTCCCACTGTTTTACCAGTATAATGGGATAAGGTATACAGCTATAGGAACTACTTTTAGTCCCTTCAATACTGTTGAATCCAAGCTACTTCCATATGCATCATCATATGATGCAATGTACTCCATTTCCGTTGTGAAATCCGCAATGATAAACTGACTGGAACACTTCCAGCGGATACATGACATTTATAATTGAAAATGTCACTCCTACTTGGAACCTTTCTGATGCGGGAGCATTAGAAGACAATGAAAATGAAGTCTAAATCACTCGAAATGTATCTCACATTTTCAAAGGTTTCAAAATGGGATCAAGCTTAGTAAATATGATAACATGGAAGAGTGAAGATGGCTTGGAGTTTGAACACGGATAAAGCACAAGTGGACACGGGTTCCAAGGTGGCAAAACCGTTTAGTGTAACACGGTTTCCAAGGATGGCCAAAACCGTGTGATAGCTGCCATATTTTCATAGTTTCTGGTTTTTTTTAATTTAATAGTGTGATAATCTTATTTAATAATAAGGTAAATAATAAGGTAGTATTCACACTTTCCTAATTTTTATCTAGCTAGTTTAAGGTAAGTACTAGTAGTATAAATACCAAGCTATGTAATCAGAATTATTCATACAATTTCAGAGCTTAATACAAGATTACTTGTGTGTTCTTCATAGCTTGCGAGTTATAAAGATCAAATTAATTCGTTCTTGCGAGAGTGAGTTAATCCTTATTCACCCTTGCGAGGTTGAGTAATATTCGTTGCTAGTTCAAGTTCCTTGCGAGGGAGGAGAGTTAGAGCACGTCATATCCTTTATATTTTCATTCATATACATATAGAAACCACAAAAACACGTTAATTTCCGCTGCAACTTTATTAAAACAAAACGAACAGTTTCCTGAACTGTTCAAACCAAAAAAAATGAGTGAGGTTTACATCACTTTCCAATAGTCTTTTCTGCTTGGAACTCTTCCAACAGATAAATATTCTATAAAACACAGCCAGTTCGTGATTTCAAATTAATTTGATCAGTTTGGAAACTGAAGTCTGTGTAACTCCTTACACACAACTCACTGTAAACTCCAAACACATGGAACATATCTTTAGTCCTTCGCAAGCACTTAAGGATGTTCTTTATGGCTATCAAGTGACTCTCACTTGGATTTGATTGCAAACGACTTGTCATGCTCAAAGCATGCGAAATGTCAGATTGAGGATACATCACAGCGTATATAATTGATTCCGCAGCGGAAGCAAAAGGAATCAATTATCATGTGTTCAACTTCCTTGAACTAGTCAAAGATCTTATCAATATAAGAATTTTGACTCAATGCTAATATCCTTTTAGATTTATCTCCACAAATCCAGATATCTAAAAGATTCCCACTGTTTGCATTGTAACTCCTTGTGTGAACAATGACTCTTCCTTTCTTCATTACCCATTGTTACATTGTAACTCGTTATGTGAAGAATGAGTCTTCCTTGCTTCATTACCCATTGTTTGCATTGTAACTCATGGTGTGAACAATGAGTCTTACTTGCTTCATTACCCATTGTTACATTGTAACTCCTTGTGTGAACAATGAGTCTTCCTTGCTTCATTACCCATTGTTGCATTGTAACTCCTTGTGTGAACAATGAGTCTTTCTTGCTTCATTACCTATTGTTTGCATTGTAACTTCTTCTGTGAAGAATGAGTCTTCCCTGCTTTATTACCCATTGTTTACATTGTAAGTACTTGTGTGAGTCTTCCTTCATTACCTATTGTTTGCATTGTAACTCCTTGTTTGAACAATGAGTCTTCCTTGCATCATTACCCGTTTTTTGCATTGTAACTCCTTGTGTAAACAATGAGTCTTCCTTGCTTCATTACCCATTGTTTGCATTGTAACTCCTTGTGTGAACAATGAGTCTTCTTTGCTTCATTACCCATTGTTTGCATTGTAACTCCTTGTGTGAACAATGAGTCTTCCTTGCTTCATTCCCCATTGTTGCATTGTTACTCCTTGTGTGAACAACGAGTCTTCCTTACTTCATTCCCCATTGTTACATTGTAACTCATTGTGTGAACAATGAGTTTTCCTTGCTTCATTACCCATTGTTTGCATTGTAACTCCTTGTGTGAACAACGACTCTTCTTTGCTTCATTACCCATTGTTTGCTTTGTAATGACTCTTCCTTACTTCATTACCCATTGTTACATTGTAACTTCTTGTTTGAGCAATGAGTATTCCTTGATTCATTACCCATTGTTTGCATTGTAACTCCTTGTGTGAACAATGAGTCTTCCTTGCTTCATTACCCATTGTTGCATTGTAACTCCTTGTGTGAATAGTGAGTCTTCCATGCTTCATTCCCCATTGTTGCATTGTAACTCCTTGTGTGAACAATAAGTCTTCCTTGCTTCATTACCCATTGTTACATTGTAACTCGTTGTGTGAACAATGAGTCTTCCTTGCTTCATTGCCCATTGTTTGCATTGTAACTCCTTGTGTGAACAATGACTTTTCCATGCTTCATTACCCATTGTTACATTGTAACTCGTTATGTGAAGAATGAGTCTTCCTTGCTTCATTACCCATTGTTTGT
Source organism: Heliosperma pusillum (assembly GCA_022085475.1). Taxonomy (NCBI): domain Eukaryota; kingdom Viridiplantae; phylum Streptophyta; class Magnoliopsida; order Caryophyllales; family Caryophyllaceae; genus Heliosperma; species Heliosperma pusillum. The sequence continues at coordinate 11,438 of JAIUZE010027426.1, read as the reverse complement.
ATTGTAACTCATGGTGTGAACAATGAGTCTTCCTTGCTTCATTACCTATTGTTACATTGTAACTCATTGTGTGAACAATGAGTCTTCCTTGCTTCATTACCCATTGTTTGAATTGTAACTCCTTGTGTGAACAATGAGTCTTCTTTGCTTCATTACCCATTGTTTGCTTTGTAATGACTATTCCTTACTTCATTACCCATTGTTACATTGTAACTTCTTGTTTGAGCAATGAGTATTCCTTGATTCATTACCCATTGTTTGCATTGTAACTCCTTGTGTGAACAATGAGTCTTCCTTGCTTCATTACCCATTGTTGCATTGTAACTCCTTGTGTGAACAATGAGTCTTCCTTGCTTCATTCCCCATTGTTGCATTGTAACTCCTTGTGTGAACAATAAGTCTTCCTTGCTTCATTACCCATTGTTACATTGTAACTCGTTTTGTGAACAATGAGTCTTCCTTGCTTCATTACCCATTGTTTGCATTGTAACTCCTTGTGTGAACAATGACTTTTCCATGCTTCATTAGCCATTGTTACATTGTAACTCGTTATGTGAAGAATGAGTCTTCCTTGCTTCATTACCCATTGTTTGCATTGTAACTCATGGTGTGAACAATGAGTCTTCCTTGCTTCATTACCCTTTGTTGCATTGTAACTCCTTGTGTGAACAATGAGTCTTCCTTGCTTCATTACCTATTGTTTGCATTGTAACTCCTTGTGTGAAGAATGAGTCTTCCTTGCTTTATTACCCAATGTTTACATTGTAAATACATGTGTGAGTCTTCCTTCATTACCTATTGTTTGCATTGTAACTCCTTGATTGAACAATGAGTCTTCCTTGCTTCATTACCCGTTTTTTGCATTGTAACTCCTTGTGTGAACAATGAGTCTTCCTTGCTTCATTACCTATTGTTTGCATTGTAACTCCTTGTGTGAACAATGAGTCTTCTTTGCTTCATTACCCATTGTTTGCATTGTAACTCCTTGTTTGAACAATGAGTCTTCCTTGTTTATTTTTCATTACCCCATGGTTCGCATGTAACTCCTTGTCCGGAAACTAATGACTCTTTCCTTGCTTCATTGCCCATTGTTACATTGTAACTCCTTGTGTGAACAATGAGTCTTCCTTGCTTCATTACCCATTGTTGCATTGAAACTCCTTGTGTGAAGAATGAGTCTTCCTTGCTTCATTACCCATTGTTTGCATTGTAACTTCTTGTGTGAACAATGAGTCTTCTTTGCTTCATTACCTATTGTTTGCATTGTAACTCCATGGGTCAACAATGGGTCTTCCTTGCTTCGTTACCCATTGTTATATTGTAACTCCTTGTTTAAGCAATGAGTCTTCCGTGCTTCATTACTCATTGTTGCATTGTAACTCCTTGTGTTAACAATGAGTCTTCCTTGCTTTATTACCTATTGTTTGCATTGGAACTCCTTGTGTAAAAAATGACTCTTCCTTACTTCATTACCCATTGTTACATTGTAACTCCTTGTGTGAGCAATGAGTCTTCCTTGATTCATTACCCATTATTGCATTGTAACTCCTTGTGTAAACATTGAGCCTTCCTTGCTTTATTTCCTATTGTTGCATTGTAACTCCTTGTATGAACAATGAGTCTTCCTTGCTTCATTACCCATTGTTTGCATTGTAACTCCATGTGTGAACAATGAGTCTTCTTTGCTTCATTACCCATTGTTTGCATTGTAACTCCGTGGGTGAACAATGAGGCTTCCTTGCTTCATTACCCATTGTTACATTGTAACTCGTTGTGTGAACAATAATTCTTCCTTGCTTCATTACCCATTGTTCGCATTGTAACTCCTTGTGTGAATAACGACTTTTCCTTGCTTCATTGCCCATTGTTACATTGTAACTTCTTGTGTGAACAATGAGTCTTCCTTGCTTCATTACCCATTGTTCGCATTGTAATTCCTTGTTTGAACAATGAGTCTTCCTTGCTTCATTACCCGTTGTTTGCATTGTAACTCCTTGTGTGAACAATGAGTCCCTTGCTTCATTTACGTTGTTTGCATTGTAACTCCTTGTGTGAACAATGAGTCTTCCTTGCTTTATTACCCATTGGTATATTGTAAACTCCTTGTGTGAGCAATGAGTCTTCCTTGCTTCATTACCCATTGTTTGCATTGTAACTTGTTGTGTGAACAATGAGTCTTCCTTGATTCATTACCCATTCTTTGCATTGTAACTCATTGTGTGAACAATGAGTCTTCCTTGCTTTATTACCCATTGTTTACATTGTAAGTTTTTGTGTGAGTCTTCCTTCATAACCCATTGTTTGCATTGTAACTCCTTGTTTGAACAATGAGTCTTCCTTGCTTCATTACCCATTGTTTGGATTGTAACTTGTTGTGTAAACAATGAGTCTTCCTTGCTTCATTACCCATTGTTTGCATTGTAACTCCTTGGGTCATCAATGAGTCTTCCTTGCTTCGGTACTCTTTGTTATATTGTAACTCCTTGTGTGAGCAATGAGTCTTCCGTGCTTCTTTACCCATTGTTGCATTGTAACTCCTTGTGTTAACAATGAGTCTTCCTTGCTTCATTACCCATTGTTTGCATTGGAACTCCTTGTGTGATCAATGACTCTTCCTTACTTCATTATCCATTGTTACATTGTAACTCCTTGTGTGAGCAATGAGTCTTCCTTGATTCATTACCCATTATTGCATTGTAACTCCTTGTGTGAACAATGAGTCTTCCTTGCTTCATTCCCCATTTTCGCATAGTAACTCCTTGTGTGAACAATGAGTCTTCCTTGCTTCATTACCCATTATTTGCATTGTTACTCCTTGTGTGAACAATGAGTCTTCTTTGCTACATTACCCATTGTTTGCATTGTAACTCCTTGTGTGAAGAATGAGTCTTCCTTGCTTTATTACCCATTGTTATATTGTAACTCCTTGTGTGAGCAATGAGTCTTTCTTGCTTCATTACCCATTGTTTGCATTGTAACTTGTTGTGTGAACAATGAGTCTTCCTTGCTTCATTACCCATTCTTTGCATTGTAACTCATTGTTTGAACAATGAGTCTTCCTTGCTTTATTACCCATTGTTTACATTGTAAGTCCTTGTGTGACTCTTCCTTCATTACCCATTGTTTGCATTGTAACTCCTTGTTTGAACAATGAGTCTTCTTGCTTCATTACCCGTTTTTTGCCTTGTAACTCCTTGTGTGAACAATGAGTCTTCTTTGCTTCATTACCCATTGTTTGCATTGTAACACCTTGTGTGAACAATGAGTCTTCCTTGCTTTATTACTCATTATTATATTGTAACTCCTTGTGTGAGCAATGAGTCTTCCTTGCTTCATTACCCATTGTTTGCATTGTAACTTGTTGCGTGAACAATGAGTCTTCCTTGCTTCATTACCCATTCTTTGCATTGTAACTCATTGTGTGAACAATGAGTCTTCCTTGCTTTATTACCCATTGTTTAGATTGTAAGTTTTTGTGTGAGTCTTCCTTCATAACCCATTGTTTGTATTGTAACTCCTTGTTTGAACAATGAGTCTTTCTTGCTTCATTACCCATTGTATGCATTGTAACTTGTTGTGTAAACAATGAGTCTTCCTTGCTTCATTACCCATTGTTTGCATTGTAACTCCTTGGGTCATCAATGAGTCTTCCTTGCTTCGATATCCATTGTTATATTGTAACTCCTTGTGTGAGCAATGAGTCTTCCGTGCTTCTTTACCCATTGTTGCATTGTAACTCCTTGTGTTAACAATGAGTCTTCCTTGCTTCATTACCCATTGTTTGCATTAGAACTCCTTGTGTGATCAATGACTCTTCCTAACTTCATTATCCATTGTTACATTGTAACTCCTTGTGTGAGCAATGAGTCTTCCTTGCTTCATTACCCATTATTGCATTGTAACTCCTTGTGTGAACAATGAGTCTTCCTTGCTTCATTCCCCATTGTTGCATAGTAACTCCTTGTGTGAACAATGAGTCTTCCTTGCTTCATTACCCATTATTTGCATTGTTACTCCTTGTGTGAACAATGAGTCTTCTTTGCTTCATTACCCATTGTTTGCATTGTAACTCCTTGTGTGAACAATGAGTCTTCCTTACTTTATTACCCATTGTTATATTGTAACTCCTTGTCTGAGCAATGAGTCTTTCTTGCTTCATTACCCATTGTTTGCATTGTAACTTGTTGTGTGAACAATGAGTCTTCCTTGGTTCATTACCCATTCTTTGCATTGTAACTCATTGTTTGAACAATGAGTCTTCCTTGCTTTGTTACCCATTGTTTACATTGTAAGTCCTTGTGTGAGTCTTCCTTCATTACCCATTGTTTGCGTTGTAACTCCTTGTTTGAACAATGAGTCTTCCTTGCTTCATTACCCGTTGTTTGCAACTCCCTGTGTGAACAATGAACCTTCTTTGCTTCATTATCCATTGTTTGCATTTTAAGTCCTTGTGTGAACATTGAGTCTTCCTTGCTAGATTACCCATTGTTATATTGTAACTCCTTGTGTGAGCAATGAGTCTTCTTTGCTTCATTACCCATTGTTTGCATTGTAACTTGTTGTGTGAACAATGAGTCTTCCTTGCTTCATTACCCATTCTTTGCATTGTAACTCATTGTGTGAACAATGAGTCTTCCTTGCTTTATTAGCCATTGTTTACATTGTAATTCCTTGTGTGAGTCTTCCTTCATAACCCATTGTTTGCATTGTAACTACTTGTATGAACAATGAGTCTTCCTTGCTTCATTACCCGTTGTTTGCATTGTAACTCCTTGTGTGAACAATGAGTCTTCCTCGCTTCATTACCCTTTGTTTGCATTGTAACTCCTTGTGTGAACAATGAGTCTTCTTTGCTTCATTACCCATTGTTTGCATTGTAACTCCTTGGGTGAACAATGAATATTCCTTGCTTCATTACCCATTGTTACATTGTAACTCGTTGTGTGAACAATGAGTCTTCCTTGCTTCATTACCCATTGTTCGCATTGTAACTCCTTGTGTGAACAATGACTCTTCCTTGCTTCATTGCCCATTGTTACATTGTAACTCCTTGTGTGAACAATGAGTCTTCCTTGCTTCATTACCCATTGTTGCATTGAAACTCCTTGTGTGAACAATGAGTCTTTCTTGCTTAATTACCCATTGTTTGCATTGTAACTCATTGTGTGAACAATGAGTCTTCCTTGCTTTATTACCCATTGTTATATTGTAACTCCTTGTGTGAGCAATAAGTCTTTCTTGCTTCATTACCCATTGTTTGCATTGTAACTTGTTGTGTGAACAATGAGTCTTCCTTGCTTCATTACCCATTCTTTGCATTGTAACTCATTGTGTGAATAATGAGTCTTCCTTGCTTTATTAGCCATTGTTTACAATGTAAGTCCTTGTGTGAGTCTTCCTTCATTACCCATTGTTTCCATTGTAACTCCTTGTTTGAACAATGAGTCTTCCTTGCTTCATTACCCGTTGTTTGCATTGTAACTCCCTGTGTGAACAATGAGTCTTCTTTGCTTCATTACCCATTGTTTGCATTGTAACTCCTTGTGTGAACAATGAGTCTTCCTTGCTTTATTACCCATTGTTTGCATTGTAACTTCTTGTGTGAACAATGAGTCTTCTTTCCTTCATTACCTATTGTTTGCATTGTAACTCCATGGGTCAACAATGAGTCTTCCTTGCTTCGTTACCCATTGTTATATTGTAACTCCTTGTGTGAGCAATGAGTCTTCCGTGCTTCACTACCCATTGTTGCATTGTAACTCCTTGTGTTAACAATGAGTCTTCCTTGCTTTATTACCCATTGTTTGCATTTGAACTCCTTGTGTAAAAAATGACTCTTCCTTACTTCATTACCCATTATTGCATTGTAACTCCTTGTGTAAACATTGAGTCTTCCTTGCTTCATTTCCCATTGTTGCATTGTAACTCCTTGTATGAAGAATGAGTCTTCCTTGCTTCATTACCCATTGTTACATTGTAACTCGTTGTGTGAACAATGAGTCTTCCTCGCTTCATTACCCATTGTTTTCATTGTAACTCCTTGTGTGAACAATGAGTCTTCTTTGCTTCATTACCCATTGTTTGCATTGTAACTCCTTGTGTGAAAAATGAGTCTTCTTTGCTTCATTACCCATTGTTTGCATTGTAACTCCTTGTGTGAACAATGAGTCTTCCTTACTTCATTACCCATTGTTGCATTGTAACGCCTTGTGTGAACAATGAGTCTTCCTTACCTCATTACCCTTTGTTTGAATTGTAACTCCTTGTGTGAACAATGAGTCTTCTTTTCTTCATTACCCATTGTTTGCATTGTAACTCTGTATGAACAATGAGTCTCCCTTCCCTTGCTTCATTAGACCCATTGTTTGCATTATAAATCATGGTGTGAACAATGGGCTTCTTTTGCTTTATTACCCATGGTTACATTGTAAGTCCTGGTGGTGAATCTTTCCTTCATTAACCCATTGGTTTTTGCATTGTAACTCCTTGTTTGAAACAATGAGTCTTCCTTGCTTCATTACCCGTTGTTTGCATTGTAACTCCTTGTGTGAACAATGTGTCTTCTTTGCTTCATTACCCATTGTTTGCATTGTAACTCCTTGTGTGACCAATGAGTCTTCCTTGCTTTATTACCCATTGTTATATTGTAACTCCTTGTGTGAGCAATGAGTCTTCCTTGCTTCATTACCCATTGTTTGCGTTGTAACTTGTTGTGTGAACAATGAGTCTTCCTTGCTTCATTACCCATTCTTTGCATTGTAACTCATTGTGTGAACAATGAGTCTTCCTTGCTTTATTACCCATTGTTTACATTGTAAGTTTTTGTGTGAGTCTTCCTTCATAACCCATTGTTTGCATTGTAACTCCTTGTTTGAACAATGAGTCTTCCTTGCTTCATTACCCATTGTTTGCATTGTAACTTGTTGTGTAAACAATGAGTCTTCCTTGCTTCATTACCCATTGTTTGCATTGTAACTCCTTGGGTCATCAATGAGTCTTCCTTGCTTCGGTACCCATTGTTATATTGTAACTCCTTGTGTGAGCAATGAGTCTTTCTTGCTTCATTACCCATTGTTACATAGTAACTCGTTGTGTGAACAATGAGTCTTCCTTGCTTCATTACCCATTGTTAGCATTGTAACTCCTTGTGTGAACAATGATTCTTCCTTGCTTCATTGCCCATTGTTACATTGTAACTTCTTGTGTGAAAAATGAGTCTTCCTTGCTTCATTACCCATTATTGCATTGAAACTCCTTGTGTGAACAATGAGTCTTCCTTGCTTCATTACCCATTTTTTGCATTGTAACTCATTGTGTGAACAATGAGTCTTCCTTGCTTTATTACCCATTGTTATATTGTAACTCCTTGTGTGAGCAATAAGGCTTTCTTGCTTCATTACCCATTGTTTGCATTGTAACTTGTTATGTGAACAATGAGTCTTCTTTGCTTCATTACCCATTCTTTGCATTGTAACTCATTGTGTGAAAAATGAGTCTTCCTTGCTTTATTAGCCATTGTTTACAATGTAAGTCCTTGTGTGAGTCTTCCTTCATTACCCATTGTTTACGTTGTAACTCCTTGTTTGAACAATGAGTCTTCCATGCTTCATTACCCGTTGTTTGCATTGTAACTCCCTGTGTGAACAATGAGTCTTCTTTGCTTCATTACCCATTGTTTGCATTGTAACTCCTTGTGTGAACAATGAGTCTTCTTGCTTTATTACCCATTTGTTTGCATTGTAACTTCTTGTGTGAACAATGAGTCTTCTTTCCTTCATTACCTATTGTTTGCATTGTAACTCCATGGGTCAACAATGAGTCTTCCTTGCTTCGTTACCCATTGTTATATTGTAACTCCTTGTGTGAGCAATGAGTCTTCCGTGCTTCACTACCCATTGTTGCATTGTAACTCCTTGTGTTAACAATGAGTCTTCCTTGCTTTATTACCCATTGTTTGCATTTGAACTCCTTGTGTAAAAAATGACTCTTCCTTACTTCATTACCCATTATTGCATTGTAACTCCTTGTGTAAACATTGAGTCTTCCTTGCTTCATTTCCCATTGTTGCATTGTAACTCCTTGTATGAAGAATGAGTCTTCCTTGCTTCATTACCCATTGTTACATTGTAACTCGTTGTGTGAACAATGAGTCTTCCTCGCTTCATTACCCATTGTTTTCATTGTAACTCCTTGTGTGAACAATGAGTCTTCTTTGCTTCATTACCCATTGTTTGCATTGTAACTCCTTGTGTGAAAAATGTGTCTTCCTTCATTACCCATTGTTTGCATTGTAACTCCTTTCGTGAACAATAAGTCTTCCATGCTTCATTTCCCATTGTTTGCATTGTAACTCCTTGTTTGAACAATGAGTCTTCCTTGCTTCATTAACCATTGTTACATTGTACCTCGTTGTGTGAACAATGAGTCTTCCTAGCTTCATTACCCAATGTTTGCATTGTAACTCCTTGTGTGAACAATGAGTCTTCCTTGCTTCATTACCCATTGTTTGCCTTGTAACTCCTTGTGTGAACAATGAGTCTTCCTTACTTCATTACCCATTGTTACATGGTAACTCCTTGTGTGAACAATGAGTCTTCCTTGCTTCATTACCCATTGTTGCATTGTAACTCCTTGTGTGAACAATGAGTCTTCCTTGCTTCATTAACTATTGTTACATTGTAACTCCTTGTGTGAACAATGAGTCTTCCTTGCCTTTCATTTATCCATTGTTTGACATTTGTAACTCCTTGTGTGACCAATGAGTATTCCTTGCTTTATTACCAATGTTATATTAACTACTTTTGTGTGAGCAATGAGTCTTCCTTGCTTCATTACCCATTGTTTGCGTTGTAACTTGTTGTGTGAACAATGAGTCTTCCTTGCTTCATTACCCATTCTTTGCATTGTAACTCATTGTGTGAACAATGAGTCTTCCTTGCTTTATTACCCATTGTTTACATTGTAAGTTTTTGTGTGAGTCTTCCTTCATAACCCATTGTTTGCATTGTAACTCCTTGTTTGAACAATGAGTCTTCCTTGCTTCATTACCCATTGTTTGCATTGTAACTTGTTGTGTAAACAATGAGTCTTCCTTGCTTCATTACCCATTGTTTGCATTGTAACTCCTTGGGTCATCAATGAGTCTTCCTTGCTTCGGTACCCATTGTTATATTGTAACTCCTTGTGTGAGCAATGAGTCTTTCTTGCTTCATTACCCATTGTTACATAGTAACTCGTTGTGTGAACAATGAGTCTTCCTTGCTTCATTACCCATTGTTAGCATTGTAACTCCTTGTGTGAACAATGATTCTTCCTTGCTTCATTGCCCATTGTTACATTGTAACTTCTTGTGTGAAAAATGAGTCTTCCTTGCTTCATTACCCATTATTGCATTGAAACTCCTTGTGTGAACAATGAGTCTTCCTTGCTTCATTACCCATTTTTTGCATTGTAACTCATTGTGTGAACAATGAGTCTTCCTTGCTTTATTACCCATTGTTATATTGTAACTCCTTGTGTGAGCAATAAGGCTTTCTTGCTTCATTACCCATTGTTTGCATTGTAACTTGTTATGTGAACAATGAGTCTTCTTTGCTTCATTACCCATTCTTTGCATTGTAACTCATTGTGTGAAAAATGAGTCTTCCTTGCTTTATTAGCCATTGTTTACAATGTAAGTCCTTGTGTGAGTCTTCCTTCATTACCCATTGTTTACGTTGTAACTCCTTGTTTGAACAATGAGTCTTCCATGCTTCATTACCCGTTGTTTGCATTGTAACTCCCTGTGTGAACAATGAGTCTTCTTTGCTTCATTACCCATTGTTTGCATTGTAACTCCTTGTGTGAACAATGAGTCTTCCTTGCTTTATTACCCATTGTTTGCATTGTAACTTCTTGTGTGAACAATGAGTCTTCTTTCCTTCATTACCTATTGTTTGCATTGTAACTCCATGGGTCAACAATGAGTCTTCCTTGCTTCGTTACCCATTGTTATATTGTAACTCCTTGTGTGAGCAATGAGTCTTCCTTGCTTCACTACCCATTGTTGCATTGTAACTCCTTGTGTTAACAATGAGTCTTCCTTGCTTTATTACCCATTGTTTGCATTTGAACTCCTTGTGTAAAAAATGACTCTTCCTTACTTCATTACCCATTATTGCATTGTAACTCCTTGTGTAAACATTGAGTCTTCCTTGCTTCATTTCCCATTGTTGCATTGTAACTCCTTGTATGAAGAATGAGTCTTCCTTGCTTCATTACCCATTGTTACATTGTAACTCGTTGTGTGAACAATGAGTCTTCCTCGCTTCATTACCCATTGTTTTCATTGTAACTCCTTGTGTGAACAATGAGTCTTCTTTGCTTCATTACCCATTGTTTGCATTGTAACTCCTTGGGTGAACAATGAGGCTTCCTTGCTTCATTACCCATTGTTACATTGTAACTCGTTGTGTGAACAATGAGTCTTCCTTGCTTCATTACCCATTGTTCACATTGTAACTCCTTGTGTTAACAATGACTCTTCCTTGCTTCATTGCCCATTGTTATATTGTAACTTCTTGTGTGAACAATGAGTCTTCCTTGCTTCATTACCCATTGTTTGCATTGTAACTCCTTGTGTGAACAATGAGTCTTCCTTGCTTCATTACCTATTGTTTGCATGTAACTCCTTGTGTGAATAATGATTTTTCCTTGCTTCGTTACCCATTGTTTGCATTGCAACTCGTTGTATGAACAATGAGTCTTCCTTGCTTCATTACCCATTGTTTGCATTGTAACTCCTTGAGTGAACCATGAGTCTTCCTTGCTTTATTACCCATTGTTTGCATGGTAACTCCTTGTGTGAACAATGAGTCTTCCTTGCTTCATAACCCATTGTTTGCATTGTAACTCCTTGTGTGAACAATGAGTCTTTACCGGCTTCATACCCCATTGTGAATTGTTAAACTCTGTGTGAAAAATGAATCTTCCTCCTTTATTACTGGAAAAAACCGAATTGTACCCTATGTTCTAGTGAAAGTTATTACGAATACTTTCGTGAATTAGTTTAAATTGCATTTATGTTCCCGAGTCGAATTGAATTTCGAGTTCGTAGTTGGAATTTCTGCGAGATTCCATTGAGAATCCGTTTTAAGTAACTTGACTTTCGTGTGACTTTAGACTCAGTCGTTAAATTGAAAAGACCGAACTTTTATTAACAATAATAAATTTAATTTAACTATTAGATTATATAATTTGAGTAATTTTACATAATTATTTTTGCAATTATTCGGATTATGAGAAGTTTTACGGGGTTTTTTAATCCCGAACGTCATTTAACTATTCCCGAGTCACTTCCTAAATCCCGAAAACCAAAACCCGAAACCCGACTTTGCATGAGTCACACGACCTGTCATCTTTTCCCCTCAATTAGATATTGATTCTTCGATTAAACTAAT
>JAIUZE010027421.1:0-10608 GCA_022085475.1 Heliosperma pusillum | reverse complement strand
TGCCTATGAGACATGATTCACACGTGCCAAAAGATTCATAGTCAAATGGGGAGATAGTCCCATTATCAATGAGCTACTTCACGTGTTTTTCATTTATGTGTCCCAGACGGCAATGCCATAAATAGGTTTGATCTTTGTCACCAACCTTTGCTTTCATACTACTCACATGCAATATGTCTGTGGTTTGATCTAAAACATAAATCCCATTCATGGAAACTGTTTTACCATAAATCATTTCGTGTAAAGAGAAAATACAGCTATTATCCTTTATTACAAACGAAAAGCCGTCTTTATCAAGTACGGAAACTGAAATAATGTTTTTAGATAAACTGGGTACATAGTAACAGTTATTCAGAAATAACGCAAATCCACTCGGGAGTTGGATTACATATGTTCCCACTGAAACGGCAGCTACTCTTGCTCCATTCCCCACTCGCAGGTCCACATCACCCCTTGCGAGAGTTTTGATGTTTCTTAGGCCCTGCAAATGATTACACAGATGAGAACCACAACCAGTATCTAATACCCAAGTTCCAAAACTGCATGGTTGATTCTCAATCATAGGATAAAAAGAATTGAAGACTACCAACAGGAGAGACGCGGCCTGGCGTTTATGTCCTCACGGTACACGGAGACAGTTCCTCCTTCCAATGCCCAAAATTGTTTGCAATGGTGGCACTCCACGTACCTTCATCGCTCTTGTCTCGCCTGTGAGCGACGATAGTCTAACCAGGCCCACTCTTGCCGTGCCCGGGCTTTTTAAATTTCGCTTCCCCTAAAAGCTAGGTGGCCTTAGCCTTGCCCATACCTTTGCCCTTGTTTGCTATCATGAGAACGTCCTGTTTCAAACTCCCACTCAATTTCAGATCACTCTCTGTATGTACAAGGAGTGAGTGGAGCTGATGAAGACTCTTCTTCATATCATTCATATAGTAATTTGCCCTGAAAAGGGCAAAATCATCATGAAGTGAATGAAGAACGCGGTCTATGACGATCTTATCATCGATTTTGCAACCAAGTGCCTCCAGTTTCGCGACATTCTCAATCATGTCAAGAATGTGTGGGCTAATCGCTTGGCCATTCTGGAGTTTCGCTTCCAAAAGAAACGACAGGTATGCTCATAGCTAACGTCCTCGAGCTTTCGAGAGAACTAGTTAGAGAGCCTGGTGAAAATCTTGTTTGCACCTTGGGCAATGAATCGTCTTTGCAAATTGGATTCCATTGAAAAGATGAGCACGTTCTTTATCGCACCCGCCTCCATTACGAAATCACTATAAGCAAGTGATTCATTTGCTCTTGCATTGGGGCCTGGGTTTGGCGGTAGTGGCTCAGTCAAGTACTTGAGCTTACCGTCAGCAATGGCAGCATTCCGTAATATCACCTCCCAGCCCGCAAAGTTGGACCCATCATTCTTCAGTCGCGTGGACTGATTCATGTTGTCCATAAAGATCTTTAGCCAGGACTCGCGAGCGAGTGTAGCACTTGGCATTGGGTTGTCTGTACGTCCAGCCATTTGTTATTTTAAGCAGCTATATCTGTATATAACGGATTCAAGAAACTGTGAAAAGAAGAAAAATTATGATAAGTTCCATCGTTCTAAAATTATACAATTGACCTCCCTCAAGAATTATATAAATGATCCCAAGACTCAATTTCTGTAAATTGATAAGCCAACCTCTTGGCTAATTCTACTTTTAGAATTCTCAGTCGATAAATTTCTGTAAATTCTATCTTTAGTCCATTATAATCCCGAGATATTACTCGAACTACAATGTTGAGGTAAAATAGGTCAACACTCACTACTTACCCAACGTAGAAGGGGTCATATTATGACTTCCGACGAAGAAGGGGTTCATAGAAGTTTTTCCTATAAAGACTAATCTCATTTTTCATTTTAGAGGAAGATCCCATCATCTTAAATTTAATTCATTTTAAGTGAACAAATTCTAGCATTTCGTGAATGATTTAGACTAAGGTGATGGCCCTATGAACGAGTGACATCTGTATGTCTATGATGAAAATTCAAACTATATGAATCATTTTTCATGCATTTTAGGTGGTTTGGTTTAGGCGGAATATGATGCAATTATTTTAACATGTGAATGAAAAGCAAAAGAATGAAAAATACGTAAACTATTACAACGGTCCTAGTGTGGCCTATCTACCAAAATGAACAGTAAATACAAGTTTGGAATCCATCCTTATGGACCCGAGAAGCTTGACTTGATGTTCCAACTTGGTCCATGAAGCGGGAGTGAGCATCCGATCTCCGTCTTTAGTCTTCTTAAATTACATTTTCAAAATTACAAAATAAACCTATTTACATTCTAATTCCAAAACATAATTAAAAGAAAAATAAAAGGAGATTCGAGATCTCATAAATACATCCAAACCATGTTTCCATCATTACGAAAACATGATTAACTAAGGCCACACTAGGTATTACATTTTTCAACCAATTGCAAAAATACGTAAATCAAACCATTCATTCATTCATTCATTCGACAAAAATAAAATGCATCAACTATATAAATTAATACTACAAAACATAATTCATTAATTATGTTGATTAATTATCCAAACCACCATTAAAAACGATCAAAATTATGTGACAATTCCTTAATTGCCCACAACAATTTTAATCTTCCATAATCCATTTTTATTTTAAACCTTTTTAAAATAATCGGGTATCATTATTGTGAACCTTTTCACAATAACAAACAAACATTATCTTTATAATGCCAAAAAAAAAAAAAAACAAAATTTTTTTTTCTTACTGATCACTGTTCACGTGAACAGTACCAGTCCCAAAAAAAATAATTTTTTTTTTCTTTCTTTCTCACGGTTTAATCAATAACCTTTAAAAAAATAAAACCATAAAAATTACCTGCTGCTACGGTAAAAAAAAACAGGAAAATATTTTTTTTTTTTTTATTAAACAGCAGCAGCACGGACAGAGGAAAAAAAAAATTTCTGTGTTGTCAATATTGCTAGATCGGTACTAAATTCAATATCTAATCGTTATTAAATATTGATTCAAACTAGATTATTCAATTTAACCTTTTAAAATGAACATCTAAATCATGATTAAATCGATTATCCTTATATTCATTTAATCACGATCGCTTTGAACATCATTAAAATTGAATCATTATGAATCACCATCAATTTAAAACAATGAGTCCGAAAACAATAACAACAACAAAATCAAAACAATTCCATCTTATTTTAATTTAATCCTTATCAAATTAAAACAAGTACAAATTTATTATATTGAATTTTAACCTTTTAAAATAACAATATCAATAAATCAACAATGAAAAAGACCCAAAAAAAAAAACAAATTACACGGCCCAAAAAAAAATTCAGCCGTAACAGTAAAAAAAACTTTTTCGGTATAAATTTTTAATTCTCAAATTTATATTTCATAAAATGAAAAACATATAATATAATTTTGTAGCCTTATGCTCTGATACCACTTGTGAGAAATAACAGTTTACATCCCCTTAAAATTTAGGATTATAACAAAATTATACAATATGAATTGCAAGTCATAAATATGAAAACGATATAAATATAGAGAAAACGAATTAAACCTTTGGTCCTAGCAAAATCGGCCTAAGAACAGATATCAAAGTAGATATCCTCCTAATCGTCTCACCCAAGATTGATCGAGTTATGCCCTTCTCCTTTGCTAGAAAGATAATCAAAAGTTACTGTTAACTTTTAGGGTTTTGTGTTTCGTGTGTGATGGAGGCACAAGTGAGAAAATAGAATTATGTTTTTTTTTCTCTCTCCTCCCTTGATCTCACGGCACCTATAGGGTTTTAATGAGGAGATTTGTCTCCTCAAAAACACTACCCATGGACCGAAAAACCCGAGTGTATATGGACTCTTTTTCGGTTATATTAGCTTCCATTTAATATAATGTTATACATATTATAATTGTCTAATATGTTGTCATATATTAATAAGGTCCATTACAACATTTTGCAGTGGATATGTTGTCATACTTTAATTATAAATATCGGTATATCTATAATCCTGCTAATTAAATATAACGGTTTATGTTTAATTACGAATTAACATTTTAATTCGTTTAAGCTCACATTATATACTACAACTAAATATAACATTTTATATTTAATTACGAATTACAGTTAATTCGTCTTAGCTAACATTATTTAATCGTTATTAAATAATTATATCATCATCACATTGACTAACCTTGTAGTCAAAAACACCGACTAACCTTTTAGTCATTTAATAAGGCATCAATATGATTATTTTCTCAAATAATCACATCTCTCAATCACATCCTTTAGGTGTGACTTTTAGGGACCAGTTGATCACCGCCATCTGTATGACAATAACGTCAAACTTATCTAGCAAGCCAACCATTATTGATAAACGTTAATCAACTGATTATTATACAAAGTATACCCTGTGAACCTACAGAGATTTATTTATGTTATTGCACTAACTGTGGAGGACACTGGCTCCAACACCGTGGGGGTTAAGCATCGGCATAACCCCGTTCGTGACACCTTATTCGACATATGCTATAGGTCTGGTATTTCTTCGGGCAAGGAGGTTGATAACGGTTTGGTTGACGGACATGGCGGGTCTCTTCGTCCTGCGGATTTGGTACTTTATTCCTGGACAGAGGGCGTGATGTGTGTGTTGATTTGACAGGGTCTTCCCCCTCGACTCAGACTGGGATGTCCGATTTTGTGCCAGGACGGGTTGTCGCTTATGCGGCTCAGCGCAAATGTGCTAAGTATGGAGATTTATGCGCGACAGCTGGCTATGGTTTCTTACCCTTCTCTTTCTCTTCGCTTGGAGAGCTGGGCCCGGATGGTGTTGACTTGCTCAAGCGGGTCCAGAAATTCTCGGTATCTCAGGATGTTGGGGCTCGGGTGGCTGCTTATATCTTTACTAGGCTTAGTTTTTCTATAACTAAGGGGGTGGGGCCCAGATTGTATCTCGGCTCCCCACCAACTTCTTATAAAATTTACATTTTATTTTAATGAAAGCTGTGTGCATAACGTGCGAGAGAGAGTGAGGGAGAACCGATTGCGTGCTTTAGAGTTTCTGGCTGCTGCCCGTGTGCAGCTGCGGCTGCTGTTTGTTGTCGGCCTTCCTGACCACCACCACCTCCGGCCTTCCTTTCCCGGCACTTAGCCCTGCAACGCATGCCGGCCCTCATGTAGGCCATCGTTTGTTGTTGCGGGTAGGAGTTTGTAGGTTGCGTGTGTGGGTTCGCGGCAGTCGCCTGGTGGCTGTGGTCAGGTGGTTGTGGGTTATCTTGTGGCGGTCGTCGTGCGCCGTTGTCGTTGTTGTGTGTCGTTATCTTCTGACAGTCGCCGGCCGTTCGTTGCCAGTGGTTGTTTTCGGGTTGTCGTGGTCGCTTTTTTTTCATGTGTTTGTTTCTATTGTCTCCACTGTAGCAGCAAACAAGCCGGTTAAGGGTGTCGTTGCCGGCAGTAGACGTGGTTGTCTTTGTCATGGCAACTTGATCGCGTCGCCATCCGTTGTTGTGTTGGTGTCGGTTGCCTCTTGCCGGGGTTTACTGGTTGTGGCCGGTGGTGGTCGTCGCTGTGGTGGTTAGTTGTGGGTTGTGCTGTGGTAGCTGTGAAGGTGGTCGTCCTTTGACTTCAGGTGAACAGTGTCCATGAACGTATTAGGGTTTCTCTTAATTTTTCATTAGGTTTTTTTATTTTCTTTTTCCTTTTCTTTGCCATGCCCGCTACTTTGGTTCGTTTTCATTGTCCTTTTTCGTCTATTCATGAGTGTCCGGATGGTCATGGTAAGGGCCTTACTAAGGCCTCCTGGAAAAAGCATTTTTAGGATCGACATTGTAATGTTGGTGCTATGGGGCTTATGTGTCAAACTCTTACCGATAGTCTAACAGTTTTCACTCAAACTGAGATTAATTTGAAGCTTATGGGACTTTGGTTGTGTGGGGAGTGCTTTAAAACCCATACCTTTCGCTCTAGATGTCGGCATAGCCGGGGTGATATTGTTGCGCCACCGGATTGTTGTGATGGTATCGTTAACTTTATTATTCATGGTATCCCCAGACCTCCTGCTCCGTCTCCCTCCCTGGATATCTCTGGAACTCCTGCCGTTTTTTCGGGAACCCAGGTAAAACCTCCGAATTCCACCATTAATGATCTTATTGTTCAAGCTTTACTTAAACCTTTCTCTTCACGAGTCTCTACTCCTATTTCTGTCACGAATTCTTTGAATAGACAAGATTCTGTGAATAATTCTTTGGTGAATTCCACAAAAACTGGGTTAAATTCAGATAATGCTGTGAATGTCCCTATTCTTGATAATTTGGGTACCCACGTAAATGATACTCTTCTAATTCCGGAGGATGATGGTACAAAGATCACCAAAAATGCTACAAACTGGAAGAATGTGGTTAAGGGAAGTAAGAATCTGGGTATGAGCCTCTTTTACCATGAGGGGATTGCAGAATCAGATGAAATTACTGTAGAACTAGATGACATAGAAAAGGAATTAGATATTTGGAAGCATGCTTTGATGGGCAATGTCATAGGAGCAAAACCTTCACTCAAAATGATGCAAGATTTTGTAAACAAAAAGTGGAATCATGTCAAACAACCCATTGTTCAATATTTCAAGAAAGCCTGGTTCAGTTTTCGTTTTGACAACAAAGAAGACTTAGACAATGTGCTCAGAACATGGCCATGGCACATGGGATCCAACACCCTTATTCTGAAGCAATGGAGTCTTAAGTTCTCTTTAAAAATGGAGAGGGTTTCCATTATTCCAATCTGGGTTCTTTTCCCGGATTTGGATCCCTTCCTCTGGACTGATACTGTGCTTAGCAAGATGGCTAGTAAGATTGGTAAACCTTTGTTTGTGGATATCCCCACTACCACTAAGTCTCGACTGTCTTTTGCTCGGGTCTTGATTGAGGTTGATGTGGCTAAGGATCTTCCTGAATAAATCCTGCTCAATGTCCCCTTTTGTGGTCATACTATTCAGAGGGTGGATTATGAATAGCGCCCTTATCATTTTAAGCATTGTGGGAAACTTGGGCATGAACAATCTTCTTGCAAATCGCATAAAAAAGATGGCATCCATCCTGCTCCTGTATCTAAGGGAGTTGCTAGGAAGGCTTATAAGCCTATGACTCTAGGCAAGGTGCGGGTCTCTTCTAGTGTTCCTCTGGCTGGCCTACAATGCAAGGAGATAGGTGGTACCTCAGTCTCATCAGAGGCTCCTTTTGCTTCAGGTAGTAAGTAGATTGGACAATCTGAGAGTACTGTAATGCACTCAGGACCTCCTGTGCTAGGCCATGTTCAAGATCACCGGCAAGAAGCCACTTCTATGGTTGACAGGTCTCCCCTGATAAGAAGATTTCAGGAAGCCCAGGGCGAGGTGGTACCTCAGGCTCTCTAAAGGTTTGTGCCATGCCTCAGAAGGAGGGGCTTGGGGTGAAGGGTCATTGCTTGGAGCAGACTTCTTCTTTCCCTTCTAAAGGTGGTGGCAGACCAATGGAGATTCCTGTAATGCATTGTGAACCCCTGGGGAGGAGTTCTCCTTTACAGATTGGTAGTCAAGCTTTAGTTATGTGCAACCAGTTTGAGGCTTTAAGCCCTTCAACTCATCTAGAGGAACTTATTAAAGACTCTAGGCAGGTTTTGGAGGACTCTGGCCCACCTATCTCCTCTTTTTAATGAAGATTTCTACTTGGAATATAAGGGGGATGAATGACATCCTCAAAATAAATGAAATAAAGGACTTCATGAAAATTAATAATGTGGATGTCTTGGGAATTTTAGAAACTAGAGTTAAGGAGAGGAAAGCCTCTAAAATTGTTAAGGGGGCTTTCTCCCCTTATAGTGTCAAAGCCAATTATGACTGTCACCATAATGGCAGGATTGGTGTGTCTGGAATGCTGCTCGAATAAATCTCCATATTCTTGAGGTTAGGGCCCAATACTTGCACTGTCATATTAAGCATCTTGCTACTGGTCATGAGTTTTTTCTTACTCTTGTCTATGGGTTTAATGATGTGGCTAGGAGGAAGGAGGTTTTGACTTTCTGCAATAAACCTCTTTGACTGATGCTTTGTTAGTTATGGGGGATTTTAATGTTGTTAGGAAAATTGTTGAAAGGATTAGCCCTAATGATTCTGATATTGCTGACATAAATGATTGCAACAATGGTATTCTTAGGGCTGGACTTGATGATCTTGTTGGGACAGGTTGTGAGTTCACTTGGACTAACAAGCAAGAGAACAGCACTAAAGTTTGGTCTAAGCTGGATAGAGCTCTAGCTAATATGGGATGGATGCTTAAGTTTCCTAATAGTTCAGCCAATTTCATGGCCCCTGGGATTTCAGATCACTTTCCTGTGATGACTACTAGTTTTGAGCAAGCTTACCCTAAGAGGAGATTTAGCTTCCTTAACTGCTGGACTAATGATGCTTCTTATAATGACATTATTGCTAGTGCTTGCCAAGTTGGAGTTCAGGGGACTCCTATGTTCTCCTTCTTTGCTAAACTCAAGGTAGTAAGGGAAAAACTTTGCTCTTTCCATAAGGCTAACTATTCTAACATTGCTATAAGGGCTAAGAAGGCTAAGGAGGCTCTTTTATCTTGCCAACTTGAACTGCAGAATTCTCCTCTTTCTAATAATATTATGCAAACAAAAGAAGCAGCTTCTCCACAAATTCAAAAGCCTTAAAAAGGCAGAGCTTAGTGCTTGAATGCAGCGAGCTAAAATCCAGGAAATCAAGCAAGGGAATTGCACTACTAGCTACTTCTATGCTAAAATTAGAGAAAAGAAAGCTAAGCAAAATATTGGGGATATTGTTGATCACCATGGCTTGCACCATCATGGGCTCAACAATGTGGCTTCTGCCTTTGTCCTCTACTATCAAGTGGTGCTAAGGTTATTGTTAAGGACCTTGATATAGAATTCCTTTCTAAGGGGTCTCAGGTTTCTGAGATTGATAATATACTTCTTTGTCGCCCTATTTCTGATGAGGAAATTCTTTAAACATTCATGGCACCTGATTTGACCTGACTTCTGCAAGGCCATTCACTCCTACTTTCTCTCAGGGAAAATGGCAAAACAGGCCAATGATACTCTTATTTCTCTCATACCCAAAAAGGATACTCCTAGGTCTGTTCAGGATTTTAGGCCTATTTCTTGCTGCAATGTTATGTACAAAACCATCAGCAAAATAACCTCATTGGAGAAGAGCAGGGGGCTTTCATTCTTGGAAGGAGCCTCTTTGAGAATATCATGCTATCTCAAATATGGTTAAAGGATACAACAGGAAGAATGTTACTTCTAGATGCCTTATTATAGTGGATATTAGGAAAGCTTTTGATACTCTCCAATGAGACTTCATTAGAAATAGGCTCCATTCTTTTGGCTTTTCCCCCGTCTTTATTAAATGGATTATGGGTTGCATAACTGGTTCCTGGTTCTCTGTGAATATTAATGGGCAAGTCCAAGTGTTCTTCCAAGGGAAAAGTGGCATTAGACAAGGGAACCCTCTTTCCCCTTATCTGTTTGTCGTTAGCATGGAGGTTCTGTCTAGATACCTGAGAAATATTAGAGATAAACCTCAAGTTTCCCTTCATCCTAAGTGTGTTCAGACTAACCTGACTCACATGATTTTTGCTAATGACCTCATGATTTTCACTAGGGAGGACACCCCTTTTGTTACTACTGTGGTCAATATTCTTTAGGATTTTGGGGACTGGTCTGGCTTAATAGCCAATAAAGAGAAAACTAGTATCTACTTTGGTGGGGTTCCTCCCATCATTAGGTCTGAAATTCTTTCCAGCACAGGGTTTGAAACTCGTCTCTTTCCCTTCAGATATCTAGGAGTTCCTTTACATGCTTCCTCTCTCAATCAAGATAAGTATGACACTCTAATCAGGAAAATCCAGAATGCAGTTCTTCACTGGTCCACAAGGTATTTATCGTATGCAGGGAAGGCCCAACTTCTGAATTCTGTCATTTTTGGGATGGAAAACTTTTGGTGTGCTAGCTTCTTGATGCCTCATGAAGTAGTTAAAGCTATCAACAGGATATGTAAAGATTTTTTCTGGTCTGCTGCTGATGGCAAGCATCAAACTTATAAAAGCTGGACTAGCATTTTTACTCCTTGGTCTGAAGGTGGATTTGGCCTTAAGGAACTATTAGCTTGGAATAAAGCATTGATGCTAAAGTGGGTCTGGCTTATTGAGCAAAAGAGAAGGGGGGCTTGGCTAAATTGGCTTAACAGTTACTACATTAGAGAGGAAGATTTCTGGACTATGGACATTAAGGAAAGGTACTCTGAGAGCTTTAAAGGAATTCTGAAAGTCAGGGACCATTGCATTCAGCTCACTGGTGGTGTGATGGCAGCAAAGCACTACATTGCTCAGTGTGGTTCTTAGGGCAAGTACAGTACTAGTAAAGCTTATTATCTGTTTAGAAATCATCATGCCTCGGCATAGAATCATTTCAACAATGGTTGTTCAAGGGAAATTGGCTACTGTTGATAACATTTAGAAGAGAGGACTGCAGCTAGCTAACAGATGTAGTCTTTGTCATGCAGCTGGTGAGA
>JAIUZE010027418.1:0-22586 GCA_022085475.1 Heliosperma pusillum | reverse complement strand
CTTGGGAATTTGTATTTGCAATTTAGAGAACTATAGTTATGACAGTTTGAAGTGAACCCTTGTTTTAGTTAGTTTCCAAACTTGTTGTTTTGGAGAGGTATCTATGTTTCTTATTTATTATGCTTCTTAAACTTGGTCTAATGCTTATGGATCATGTATTGATTCATGTTTATCATATTTACATTTATATAATGCCATATTCACATGTTTTGTGACGGTTTTTGGTATGTTCCCACTTTGAGTCGGTTTTTACAAATGATACGGTTTGAGCACTATTTTGTCTTGTGCTTTGTACTCTCATTCCCTTGGCTACCTCCACGTTCGTAAGGCTGGAATGTCGGAACGGGGAGGTATCCTACTGCTTAATTGCATGTGTTAGTGGGCATACGACGACATTGTTGGAAGGCGAACGCTATGCGTTGATCGACCCGGCCGTCAAATGTTGTGTACTTGCGAGGTGGTGTTATTTGCATGTAGCGTACCGCTTGTTATGAGACTTGTGCTCTTTTCCGCCTCTTTCGTAAATTGATCTACCAAATTTGGGGTACTCGGCGTCTATGATGGACCGAGTCTTGGATGCGAAACGTCATCGCATGTCGAATCGGAAAACGTGTATTCCGAGAATCTGGCCAGGTTTAGATTAGGAACCGTATTATTATCGTCGTCCTACCAGGAGGAAATTAGTCTACATATACGAAATGGATTGAATCGTGTATGCGTTCAGAGAAGGCTTTTCTCCCGTGGATGCCCATTAATCATACTTGCCATGTACACGGTGCTAGTGCGTTTCATTTACCGTGAGAGAGGTCGTCTTTGTGTCGTTGTTCTTGAATGCGTGATTTCATGATTTTATTCATGGTCATTGCATGATTGGGCATCGTCATTGTATGGTTATGTGTGGATGGGTGATTACATGATTGATATTCATGGTCATTCGATGACTTGACATGGTTTGTTTGTCGAGTCTCAATCTTATCAAACTTATACCGCTAACGGTGAGATGCAAGCCCTAGTGAGCGTATTCGGTTGCCTAAGAGTGTCTTCCCCGAGTCTTTGTATAACATGATGGATTCGGACTTGTAACTCTTATGCTCTGATTATGATATATCGAATTGCCTATCTATCCTTATCGTATTTCACATGTATATCCATATATGCATGCTTCTACTTTTGTATTTCCTTCTATGTACGTTTAATGTGATATGGCTGGGAGAACCCGGAGTTACTCCCCACCGATTGTGGCGTTCATGTTTTTCATGGATGAACAGGTTGCTTGCATGGATGGCTTTTTGCTTATGATATTTTGGGTTCGGGTGTGAGCTAGCGGGCGTTGTCCTTGGAAGATTAACCTCTAGTCGTTAATTAGCTAGTTTGCTAAACACTTGTTCTTTGTTAACATTTTGAGAGACTCCGTCTCTTTGTTATATTCCGTACTTAGTTTGTAATATTTGACACTCCTCGTTTTATCTATCTTGCATGTATAAAAGTTTTTAAAAAAAATACCGTATTTCCGGTTAGACGGGGTAATTTCATCATAACCATCTATGATAGATGGGGTAAATCCGACTAGACGGGGTAATTTCATCATGCTTGTATGTTTTTTTTATTTCCGCATTCGCGAGGGTTGTCAAAAATTGAGCATGTTAAGACTCTTAAATTGCAAGGGGTGACCATTCCCGAAGAACTCGTTATCGATCGTGTCTAACATTCCTTGGGCAAAATCAAAGCATATGTGAAGTTTAGGGTGAACTACAATATGCATAACATGAGAAACCTGCAGCAGGAGGTGGGGCATAGGGCAGGGCAGAATTCGACACTAGGGACAAGGGGCAGACCAAGGGGGATCAAGGGGTAAGCATTGGTAACCAAGGGGAGGTCTACATAGGTATCCAGGGGTCAATCTGGGGGCAAGGGATGGGTAACAAAAGGGGAAGCTGCAAGCTGAGCAATGTTGGCCAGGACATGAGCCAAGACACGAGCCAAGACACGAGCCAAGCAAGCCAAAGACAAGCCCACCAACACCCAACCACAAAACCACAAAAACAGCCTACAACAGTCACTTGGGGAAGGCATAACTACCACCACACTTTGAACCACCAGCTACCACCAAGCCCATATAAAACCTTACCCACCTAGGTCCAAAAAAGTCCTAGGGAACCAGTTCCAAAACACAACGCAACTACCCTAAAAACCCAAATCAAAACAGCCTACCTAAAGCATAAAGCATAAAGCAGTCTTTCCACTTCTAGCTAAAAACTGAAAGACTATCTCCAAAAGTCTTTCCTTGTCTTCCCTACTATTAGAACTACTGCAGAAGAAGGTCAAGGAGCATTGATGAGCCTCGTCCACAAGTTCCAAGCCAACACCAAGCAACAAACACAACCTGGAGCATGTCATTGTCAAATATCTGCATTTTGTCTGTTTTATTGTTTTTCTTTTGGCATTAGCAGTCTGTATTTCTAGCCAGTATTTTGTCATCTTTTAATAGTTAATCATGGCCCTTAGATGATACTCTAGGGTTGTAATCAGATCAAGCATTGAGGCCTATATAAGGACACATGCTCTTTTGTACAAGGCAGTTGTTATTGAATGAAAAAAAAACTGAGCATTGTTCTCATTTCTAAAATCTTTCCAACTTATGCATTGTCTTGGTTGAAAGTAAGGCCAGATAACTTCCTGTGCTAGGCTGTGGTTGTTGATCTAAGTCTGTGGCAAGTCAGATATCCCTGTGCTTAGACTGTGGGGTGTTTGCTTGTTGTTTAGTTCAAGTCTACTTACCTGTGCTAGGCTGTGGTAAGGAGTCTTAACTAGTCTAGTTTGTTGTTTTATTCCCTGTGTTGAGCTGTGGGAGTTGAGTGACATCCATATTCTGTGCTAGTCAAGAGTCAAGAGTCCAAATACATACACACCCCTATAATATCACTGCAATTCTGGCATCTGAGCTTTGGTTGTGAGGCCATTGTTATCCTAACTACAACAAAAACACAAAAAATAACCCAATGAGTGAAGAGAGGCTTGCAGGTATTGAAGGCAAGGTGGATCAGCTAGCAGGCACTGTCAATGTAGTGCTGGCTGCCTTGAACACTGTCATGGAGAACATTGCTCCTCCACTGAGGGGAAGACCACCCCCTAGAGGCAGAGGCAGAGGTCGTGGCCACATGGGCATGGGAAGAGGACAGCCCCTGCAGGAGGAAGAAGGGTCAGACTCAGGTGAAAGCAACAGAACCTATGAGGAGATTCCAGAGCACACTGACAAGCATCTCAAGGTAGAAATTCCTGAATTCTCTGGTAGTTTAAACCCTGATGATCTATTAGAATGGATTAGGGATGTTGAGAAGGTATTTGAATACAAGAGTTACTCTGATATTAAGTCTTTTAAAGTTGCTGTGCTAAGATTGAAAGGATATGCATCCCTATGGTTTGACAACTTAAAGCACCAAAGGATTAAGGAGGGTAAGGAACCTCTTAGGTCTTGGTCAAAACTGAAAAAGAAGATGCTAAACAAATTTGTCACTAAAGACTACACCCAAGATCTGTTCATTAAACTATCCAAACTGAAACAAGAAGAGAGGTCTGTAGAGGCATACCTCAGGGACTTTGAGCAATTGACTCTCCAGTGTGAGGTCAATGAGAAACCTGAGCAAAGGATTGCCAGATTCTTAGAGGGTCTAGATAGGAGCATTGCTGCTAGAGTAAGGATGCAACCTTTGTGGTCCTATGATGATGTTGTCAACCTAGCTTTGAGGGTTGAAAAAATGGGGAAAACCAAACCAGCTCTACCTAAGCCTGTTACTAGACCTACATACAAACCTTACAGTGGTATTAGGATGGGAGAGACCCCTAAGACAACCAGCCAATCAACCACAGACAAAGGAAAAGGAGTTGTGAGCTCTAAACCCAACCCCACCCCAACTGAGAACAAAATCAGATGTTTCCAATGCCAAGGTTATGGTCACTTTAGGAAGGATTGTCCTTCTAAGAGAACCATGACACTTATGGAGGTAGAAGAGTGGGAGAAGGAGGGATTAGTTGAGTATGAGGTTGATGACAGCATGGTGTTAGAGGTAGTGACAGCTGAGGAGGAACCAATGCAGGACTTGGTCATGGCTCATCCTGACACAGGCCATAACTTGGTCCTATGGAGGGTCATGCACTCTCAACATACTCCATTGGAGGATGACCAGAGGTCCTTGATATTCAGAAGCAGATGCACCATTCAAGAGAGGGTCTGCAACTTGATCATTGATGGGGGGAGTTGTACCAATGTGGCTTCCATCACCCTAGTGAACAAGCTAAGTCTGATTACTCAAGAGCATCCACACCCCTACAAACTGAGATGGCTTAACAAGGGGGCTGAGGTGAGGGTTGATAGGCAATGCCTGGTCCCATTCTCTATTGGGAAGGTATACCAAGATGAAGTGTTGTGTGATGTAGTACCAATGGATGCCTGTCACCTACTACTAGGGAGGCCTTGGGAGTTTGATAGGAACACCACTCATCAGGGGAGGGATAACACCTATAGCTTCAGGCATGGGGGAAAGAAGGTAACCTTGACACCTCTACCACCCAACCAGAGGGATTATGGGAGTCCCAATGTGCCAGAGGAGGTCAATGGGGTGTTATTTCTATCAGAGGCAGCTATGATCAAAGAGATGAGGCAAGAACAACCTGTGGTCATCTTGCTATCTAAGGAAGTTACAGAAGGGGAAGGCTCCACATTACCAGCAGAGGTTGAACCTCTGATCTTGAGATATAAAGAGGTCTTCCCAAGGGAATTACCAGATGGACTACCACCCCTAAGAGGGATTGAGCACCACATTGATTTGGTCCCAGGTTCTGTGCTGCCAAATAGCCCAGCCTACAGGAGTGACCCAACTGCCACCAAGGAGTTGCAGAAGCAGATTGAGGAGCGTATGAGCAAAGGATTTGTGAGGGAGTCCCTAAGCCCTTGTGCTGTACCTGCTCTACTAGTGCCTAAGAAGGATGGCACCTGGAGGATGTGCACTGACAGCAGAGCAATCAACAACATTACAATCAAGTATAGGTTCCCCATTCCAAGGCTAGATGACATGCTTGATGAGCTAAGTGGAGCTCAGGTCTTTTCCAAGATTGATCTAAGGCAGGGTTACCATCAGGTGAGGCTCAGAGAGGGGATGAATGGAAGACTGCATTCAAGACAAAACATGGTCTGTATGAATGGCTTGTCATGCCATTTGGACTATCCAATGCACCAAGCACCTTCATGAGACTTATGACAGAAGTGTTGAGGCCTTGTTTGGGCAGGTTTGCTGTGGTTTACTTTGATGACATCCTAGTGTATAGTAGCAGCAGAGGGGAACATCTCAGGCACCTTGAAACAATCTTTGGGATCTTAAAGGAGCAGAAGCTGTATGGGAAGCTAGAGAAGTGTACCTTCATGGTTGAGGAGGTTGCATTTCTAGGGTACATTGTGTCAGGAAGAGGAATCTCAGTTGATCAGGAGAAGGTTGCAGCCATACAAACATGGCCTACACCTAAAACCATCACTGAGGTAAGGGGGTTCCATGGGTTGGCTTCATTCTATAGGAGGTTCATCAAGAACTTCAGTTCAGTTGTAGCACCCATCACTGAGTGCTTGAAGAAAGGGGAGTTCCAGTGGACTGAGGAGGCCCAACAATCCTTTGAGAGGATCAAGAGGTTGATGTGTGAGACTCCAATCCTTAAACTACCTGACTTTGATCAGCTGTTTGAGGTGGAATGTGATGCTAGTGGGGTTGGCATTGGGGCAGTGTTGATACAAGGGCAAAAGCCAGTTGCTTATTTCAGTGAGAAACTGAATGGTGCCAAGCTCAAGTACTCCACTTATGATAAGGAATTCTATGCCATCATCAGAGCAGTCATGCATTGGGGGCACTACTTGAAGCCAAAGCCTTTTGTTCTGCACTCAGATCATGAGGCATTGAAATATATCAGTGGCCAACACAAGCTGAATCACAGGCATGCCAAGTGGGTGGAGTTTCTACAATCCTTTACATTCTCTAGTAAGTATAAGGAGGGGAAACAGAATGTTGTGGCAGATGCACTGTCAAGGAGGCATTCTTTGTTAGCAGTCATGGAGCAAAGGGTGTTGGGGTTTGAATTTCTGAAAGAATTGTACAAGGAGGACCCTGACTTTGCTGAGGAATGGATCACACAAACTGGAGGAGGGAGGACTCAAGGGGGGAAGTACATGCTGCAGGAGGGGTTCTTGTTCCAAGGAAACAAGCTATGCATCCCAAGGGGTTCTTACAGGGATCTACTCATCAGGGAAGTACACTCAGGAGGACTAGGGGGACACTTTGGGGTTCAAAAGACACTTGATATACTGCAGGATCAATTCTACTGGCCCAGGATGATAGGGGATGTTCAGGTTGTCCTCAGGAGGTGCTCCACATGTCAACAAGCCAAGAGCTCTTTCCAGACTGGACCTTACACTCCACTACCAGTGCCAAACAAACCTTGGGAGGATGTGAGCATGGACTTTATTGTTGCACTACCCAGAACACAAAGAGGTAAGGATTCTGTAATGGTTGTTGTTGACAGGTTTAGCAAGATGGCTCACTTTGTGGCTTGCAAGAAGACTGAGGATGCTGCAAGTGTTGTTGAGCTATACTTGAAGGAGATTGTGAGGCTACATGGGGTTCCTAAGTCAATAGTCTCAGACAGGGATGTTAAGTTCATGAGTTACTTCTAGAAAACACTATGGAGACTCTTGAAGACCAAGCTTTTGTTCAGCACTTCTCACCACCCTCAGACTGATGGCCAAACTGAGGTCACAAACAAGACTCTAGGGAGGATCTTGAGGTGTCTGGTAAGCAAGTCCTTGAAGGATTGGGACTTGAAGCTAGCTCATGCTGAGTTTGCTTTCAACAGAGCACCCTCATCTGCAACATGTCACAGCCCATTTGAGGTTGTCTATGGGATTAATCCACTTATGCCACTGGAATTAGCTAACATACCAAGGGAGGAGGTGAACTTTGATGCAAAGAGGAGGGTTGAACAGATGGTGAAACTTCATGAGGCAGTCAGAAAGCAAATAGAGAGGGCAAATGAGAGGTACAAGAAACAGTCCAAGGTTCCTAGGTCCAAGAAGGAGTTTGTGCCAGGGGATTTAGTGTGGCTCCAATTGAGGAAGGAGAGGTTCCAAGCTAGGAGGAAGAACAAACTCATGCCTAGAGCTGATGGTCCATTTGAAATCATAGAAAGTGTTTGTCCTAATGCATATAAGGTTGATCTACCAGGAGACTATGGGGTTCATGGCACTTTCAATGTAGGGGATCTCAGTCCATACTATGGGGATTCTGGGGATGAGGAGGCTACAGGCTTGAGGACAAGCCCAATTCAACCAGGGGAGGATGCAGCAGGAGCTGGGGCACAGGGCAGGGCAGAATTCGACACTAGGGACAAGGGGCAGACCAAGGGGGATCAAGGGG
Source organism: Heliosperma pusillum (assembly GCA_022085475.1). Classification (NCBI taxonomy): domain Eukaryota; kingdom Viridiplantae; phylum Streptophyta; class Magnoliopsida; order Caryophyllales; family Caryophyllaceae; genus Heliosperma; species Heliosperma pusillum. Next base: position 15,135 of record JAIUZE010027418.1, on the reverse strand, counting down.
TAAGCATTGGTAACCAAGGGGAGGTCTACATAGGTATCCAGGGGTCAATCTGGGGGCAAGGGATGGGTAACAAAAGGGGAAGCTGCAAGCTGAGCAATGTTGGCCAGGACATGAGCCAGGACATGAGCCAAGACACGAGCCAAGACACGAGCCAAGCAAGCCAAAGACAAGCCCACCAACACCCAACCACAAAACCACAAAAACAGCCTACAACAGTCACTTGGGGAAGGCATAACTACCACCACACTTTGAACCACCAGCTACCACCAAGCCCAGCTAAAACCTTACCCACCTAGGTCCAAAAAAGTCCTAGGGAACCAGTTCCAAAACACAACACAACTACCCTAAAAATCCAAATCAAAACAGCCTACCCAAAGCATAAAGCATAAAGCAGTCTTTCCATTTCTAGCTAAAAACTGAAAGACTATCTCCAAAAGTCTTTCCTTGTCTTCCCTACTATTAGAACTACTGCAGAAGAAGGTCAAGGAGCATTGATGAGCCTCGTCCACAAGTTCCAAGCCAACACCAAGCAACAAGCACAACCTGGAGCATGTCATTGTCAAATGTCTGCATTTTGTCTGTTTTATTGTTTTTCTTTTGGCATTAGCAGTCTGTATTTCTAGCCAGTATTTTGTCATCTTTTAATAGTTAATCTTGGCCCTTAGATGATACTCTAGGGTTGTAATCAGATCAAGCATTGAGGCCTATATAAGGACCCATGCTCTTTTGTACAAGGCAGTTGTTATTGAATGAAAAAAAAACTGAGCATTGTTCTCATTTCTAAAATCTTTCCAACTTATGCATTGTCTTGGTTGAAAGTCAGGCCAGATAACTTCCTGTGCTAGGCTGTGGTTGTTGATCTAAGTCTGTGGCAAGTCAGATATCCCTGTGCTTAGACTGTGGGGTGTTTGCTTGTTGTTTAGTTCAAGTCTACTTACCTGTGCTAGGCTGTGGTAAGGAGTCTTAACTAGTCTAGTTTGTTGTTTGATTCCCTGTGTTGAGCTGTGGGAGTTGAGTGACATCCATATCCTGTGCTAGTCAAGAGTCAAGAGTCCAAATACATACACACCCCTATAATATCACTGCAAAACCTCTCTTCATGAAATGCACAAGATGCTCGTACAAGCCAAGAGAGACATGGGCTAAATGTTAGCACTTCCAAGGATGTGCTCCATATTAATAAAAGGAGCAAGGGGAAGTTCAAGAAAGGTGGTAATGAAGGGAAGAAGCCCTCCACCTTCAAAGGAAAGGGAAAAAGCTATTGAGAAAAGCTCACCCAAACCTAATAAAGGTGCCTCAACCGAGGACAAGTGCCATTATTGTAATGACATAGGGCATTGGAAGAGGAATTGCACTAAATATCTAGGAGATATCAAAACTGGAAAGATGTTTCAGTTGGAAATTTATCCCTATCGTTTATGTTATGATCTCAACTTTGGTATATAGATACGAGTTGTGATTCTTACCCTATTTAATTGTAATTAGGGCATCCTAGCAAGGATAAAGGCAAGGACAAGCAAGCCTCAGAAGGCTCTTCAATGGAAGCTAAGGTAGCTACCCATAATTGAAGACCTATGGAAGCTTGGTCTCATTTTGAATTGTCTAAATTTTGGGATGTATTTTGAGATATTGTTTTTAGAACTTTTATAATTTCCTTGTTTGACATGGAAATTTGTTCAAATCCTTTTATTGACATTGGTTGAAACTGGATTTAGTGACTTGTTTTTTCAAACCAAGTTACTCAGTTTGTTGAAACTTTTAGTTCTAAAAAGATATCATCATACTCTACTTGCACTAATAACATAAATAGTATCGACTCAAATTGATCATATTAGTATTATGACTAGTGTAACACCCGTGAAAATTCACGGGATTGCTTATATCTATTTAAACTATTTAAATAAAATTCATCAAAATAAGTTTGTGAAATGGATGTTTGACGGTAGATTTATTGTCGTTGTTCTGGTTATTTTTGTTTCTACTACTAATTATAATAAATGTCAAATGTTAGGGGGTGTGTTTTTCAGCCAAAAAGAGCTCTAATGAAGTGAACTGAATGAATTTGACCAAAACTAAACTGAAATAATAATAATAATATTTTCACTCGGGTGATTTTGACAATTCATTTCGAATAAACACGTGCCTACACTCTCGAGATCCAACACCTTTTCAAAAGATATCGTCTTTGATTTTAAAGATTTTTTTGGGAGTTTTTTAGTCTAAAGTTAAATATATCATAGTTAAAGCATCATAACTATATTGTACTTCTAGTAAAAGCATCATAATTAAATACAAACAATTCCAAAACACCACATACAAAATTAATTATTTTTTCCTACATTTCAAGAAAAAAAACGCCTACTGTTTTGTTTTAAACTAATTGAAGTTCAAGGCTACGCCTACACTTTATATAGACAAATTATTATTTCCCGTTTAGGCCCTTGACGACATCAGGAAATTAAAAATGGTCTCACCGAAGGCAACGACGATTCGGACTTAGAGAGAAACCTGGATGTCAGAGACTCGCCGAAAACCACCCGGTGCAGATGAAGTCCAAGAGATATAACAGGTCGTGTGATCATAAACCTAATTAGATCAATAACTTCAATTAATAAGTCGTTCAAAAACGCGAGATCATGCACAAAATGCGGAATAAATATAAGTAAAAATGTATATGAAGTTTTACCCAAAAAATGTGAAAAATGAAGATTTTGAAAAATGAATGTTTTTCTTTTGTACAAAAATGAGTCGTATCACATATAACACTGACATACTTTATAATTTTTTTTACAATTCAAATGAAAATTATAGAGAAAGACTTTTTTTATTACAAAAATTCATGGCATCAAAATAATTGAGTTTACTATTAAGAGAGAATTGTTACTCACCTTATCATTTTTACTTTCTCCTCTCACAATCGGTTCAAATATTACAATTCAAATGAAAATTATATATTTTGTCTCATGCACTTGTCATTCGACCCCACACGCTATATGTTAAGATTAACCGATTGCGAAAGGGTCAAGGAAAAGGTGGGTGAGAAAGTTGGACGGGAAAAAAGTACTCGTAGATTACATCCTTTTCTATTGACACCAAGTGAAATCGCACAGCACCAACAAATAAAACAAAAATAATATATGTAACTTGAAGAGACTGAAAGTCACAATGCAGTAAAACAATACGAAGAAATCAACAAATGACTAATGAGTATCTGCACTAAAATAAATTCCAAAGAGGCCATAAATGGCTGGTTAGCAGCCTGTTTTTGCAAGGCCAAATGGTGAGCTCAAATTACAAGATTCCATGGACAAACAACATCATATGGTCCCCCTTTTGGGTGTTCTAAAACAAGTCAAGGTGCACTAAAATAAAATCCAAAGAGGCCAAAAATGGCTGGTTAGCAGCCTGTTTTTGCAAGGCCAAATGGTGAGCTCAAATTACAAGATTCCATGGACAAACAACATCATATGATCCCCCTTTTGGGTGTTCTAAAACAAGCCAAGGCAAGTGAGCAACAAGGACAAGCTTTTTGGCAGCAACAAGAAGGACATGTCAGTCCATGTTTCGGCCTTGAGCAAGCTTTGAGCAACCATGACGAGGACATAATTCTCACATGTCTCGGTCAAGACAAAGACATGAGGCTACATTGTGGTAGGACAAACAAGACCATGGCAAGCACAAGACTAGCACATGGCAGCCTTGACAAGCACATGCCAGTCTTATGTCTCGGTTGTCACAAGCACATGCCAACTGCAACAGGAGTTGAACCTCAAACCAGCCAGAATAATGTCACAGCAAGAACATGGAGCATACCACCTACCCTACACCCAGGCAGGGGCCCCACAACAGAGACACCAAGCTTACTACCTCCCAAGCACCCACCCTTATGTCAAGAACCCGCAGGAACACCAGCAAGAGCAGCCACAGCAAGACTAACCAGAGCAGGGTCAATCCTTCAGAAAACCAGCCAGAACAAGTCCAGTAACCAGCCAATTCTCATGCAGCACGAGTCCAACCAAGGGCTCCAACTTCTTTTCCCCTTTAATTAAGGTCCTTAGAAACATAAAAGTCCAGGACAAGTTTTCCAAATAAGTTCTGGAAGTCCATCTAAAACAGCCTACCATATTGAAGATCATTTGAGGAAGTCTGCAGGAACAAGTCCAATTTAATCTGTCCAAGACTCCTTACTTTTGTGTGATCAACTTAACCTAAATAAGAACGTTGGGAAGGTATCTAGCAGTCCCTCTCAACCCCCAAGAACAGCAGCAAACAGCCAGACAAAGAACCCCTAAGGAATTCAACAACATTACCATTTAAGGCAAGGGACAAGAGCACTTTTCAGCTTTGTTTTCTGTCAGTTGCAGTCTGTCATGGCTCGTCCTTATTAGCTGACTTTTTGCATTTCTTTATCAGTATTGTAAGGCTCTTAAAGCCCTTAGATTATGTTATTTTCAAGGGTGGAGATCGTTTGTAATTGCCTATATAAGGCCTGCTTGTAACCCTAAGGAAATCAGACTTGAATTAATATAAACCTGAACTTTGTTCATTTGCAATTCTTTAGCAAAGCTAAGTATTGTGGTAACTCTTAGTGAACTTGTGTGTGACCTAAGATTACAGTGTCTAAGAATCATTACTTGTGTGTTTTGAGTCTTAAACACAACCTTTGCTACCTCTGCTTGTGTGCTAAGGTGCAAAGTCCTATCTGTTCTGCCTGGCCTAGTGCAGGTTTCTGAGTGAGTGAGTGTACGTGTGAGGGAGTGTTCACCCTGGCCCCTTGTAGCCTCTGAAAAGCTCTATTTTTGTAGAGGTTTCAGTTCACCAACTACCTTGGCTAGGCCATGACTAATTGCTTCCACTTTGGGAATGGAGCCAGCTTAAGTACTAGCCAACTCTGCTTAGGGGGTCGCCTAGTAGAGATTCTCATGTACTTTTGGTCATGAGACAGGGAATGGGTTAGCTGTTGTCGCTAGGTCTGATCAGTCTAGGACTAGGATGTTTTCCTACCTTGTGGTATAGACTCGAGTTACAGAAGTCGCCTATTGACTGTACTAAGAACTTATGCCTGTTTCTAGACGGATTGGTCTTTCATGTTTGTATGATTCTATGAATCTTAGAAGGTGAGATGCAAGCCGGCTAAGGTTGATAGAGTTTGGATTAACGGTTGTTAACTGATTCACATGATAGTTTGTATGATTAGGGTCGAGTTGTATTATGGCCATGTTTTAAATGTAACCTCTGAGCTAAGATACTAGCTTCCCTACCTCGTAACTGATTCACATGATAGCCTTCATATGCTAGGTTATATGTTAATTATTTGTTTCATAACATGAAAAGCATATCGTATATGTTAAGGTTTTGTATTTTCCATATACATCTCTTTTATGTTATTCATGTTTTATTAAACTCGACATTTCGTGGCTGGGAGAACTCGAAGTTACTCCCAACTGACTGTGGCTTCCGTGTTTATATTTAATGCGGTTGGCAGGTTTGTGATGCATACATTGGGTACATTGACGAGCTAGCGAGCGAAGTATTTACCTTGGACCTATATTCGGTTCTTAGATTGTATATTATTATACACTCTTTTATTTCCGTATTATACGGGAGATATGTCTCCCGTCTTGTATATTTCTTTTGTATAATATTATTTCCGTTTTGTAATGAACCTTTTTAGTTATGACACCTTCGTTATGTATTCTCATATTTTATTTAGTTAAATTATTTTTTTTCTTTCCGCAAATTTGAGGGCGTGTTGTTTGTGTTTGTCACAACAGACGTGTTGGGAGTTGATTGCTTTGCGTTGATGACTAGGACGTCAAATGTTGTTGTACTGCGAGGTGGGGGTTATTTGCATGTAGCGCTACGAATTGTTATGAGGCTTGAGCTTTTTCCGCCTCTTTCGTGAATGACTCTACGAATTTGGGGTACTCGGCGTCTTGGTAAGACCGAGTCTTGGATCGAATGTCATCGCATGTGGGAATCGGTAAACGTTTTTTATTCCGAAATCTTAGGCAGGTTTAGGACTAGGACCGATTATTATTATAGTCGTTTGCTGCTATACCAGAAACACAGGGGAAGGAATTAGATTCTACTATATACGAAATGTACGCATCGTGTATGAGTTCAGGAACTGTATATCCAGTGGATGCCTTTTAATCATTTACTTGCCATGTACAACGGTGCTAGTGCGGTTTCATGTACCGGAGAATGTCGTCTTTGTGTCGTCGTTCTCTATGCGTGGATTTCATGACTTATATTCATGGTCATTGCTGATTGAGCATCGTCTATGTATTGGTTATGTTTTGAATGGATGATACTATGTATGGATTATTAGTTAGATCATCGCATGACTTGGCACATGGTTTTGTGTCGAGTCTCAATCTTATCAAACTTATACCGCTAAACGGTGAGATGCAACAAGCCCTAGGTGTAGTGAGCGTATTCGGTTGATAAGAAGTGTCTTCCCCGAGTCCTTTGCATAACATGATGGATTCGGGACAGTGTAATCTATGTTCTTATCATTATATATGAATTGCTATCTTCCTTATCGTATCTCACATGTACTATATATGCAGCTCTAACGTTTGTTATTTCATTCTCATGTACAATGTAACAACCGGAAATGTATCCCCTATTTTTCTAGTAGTAGAAATATTTTACGAAATATTTTCAGCAAATTTAAAGTTTTATTTAGAGCATTTTTTAGTTCGAGTCGAATTTATATTATGACATTTCATCCGAGTTCGCATTTGGAATTTCTGTGAGATTTCATGAAAATTCCGTCTTAAGGCGAGTTTGACTTTTCTTGACTTTTGAGTCGAGTTAGACTTTTCTTGACTTTTGAGTCGAGTTTGACTTTTCTTGACTTTTGAGTCGAGTTTGACTTTTCTTGACTTTTGAGTCGAGTTTGACTTTTCTTGACTTTTGAGTCGAGTTTTACTTCCGTTGACTTTTTCCCTTCATATCCACTCATACTCCTTAACCTATTTTTCCTACACAAACACAAACCAAACATTTCTTCCTCTCTAAGAAAGATCAAACCCTTGCCTCCCTATTGTTTTTTCGATCTTTGATTCGTCCTAACTCATTCATTACTCGATAGAATTCACGTAAGTTCGTGTCATTCTTCTCCCCGTACCTTCCTCTATCCGTATTGATATTAAAATCATCGTCTTTCTCACTTTTCAATCTTTCCGTCTTTCTCAAGATGAACGTTATTCATCTTTTTACGATCTATTTGTAGGTTGTGACCTCCAAGATCCCGACAAAGACTATTTCCTTATAGAAGAGGAGCTTGACGATTAGTAGAGACGCTTAAAGGTAACGGTGAAGGGTTACTCGGTATCATTTACGTGTTTTACATGTTTATATGCTAGAAATAGTATTTAGAATACGATTAGGAAGATTAGGAAGATTAGAAATCATGCTATGATTAATGGATGATGTTATATGATGAATGTTGATGATATATATTGATTGTTGATGATTATTAGAAGCATATATGAGAATTGGATTGAATTGGTTAAGTGAGCAAGGCTCACGGGTGAACGGGTGTTCCCTGCCGGTCGACCGGCCGCCGGTCTGCCAACCGGCTGGGAACACATCAGTAACACCTTTGGAAATTTTGGATTTGTATGAAGAGGGGCTCTGTGCCGGTCGACCGGCCGCCGGTCCACTGACCGGCCCAGACCACATTTCTCTGTTTTTGGTGATTTTTGGATTTTGCTCTGTGTTCTGAGCCGGCCCACCGGCCACCGGTCTCCTGCCCGGCCTGGAACAAAATGTACCCTATTTTTCTAGTAGAAATATTTTACTAAATATTTTCAGCAAATTTAGATTTTAATTTAGAATTTTAAGTTTCGAGTCGAATTTAGAATTTCCGAGTTCGTATTTGGAATTTCTGCAAGATTCCATGAAAATCCCGTCTTAAGACGAGTTTGACTTTTCTTGACTTTTGAGTTGAGTTTGACTTTTCTTGACTTTTGAGTCGAGTTTGACTTTTCTTGACTTTTGAGTCGAGTTTGACTTTTCTTGACTTTTGAGTCGAGTTTGACTTCCGTTGACTTTTTCCCTTCATATCCACTCATACTCCTTAACCTATTTTTCCTACACAAACACAAACCATATGACATATTTGGATTATTAATATATTTAAAAACAAACTCGTGCATTTTTGGATAGGTTTAAAACTAGTGTTGTATTAATAGTTGTGTACTATAAATGCTTTTTTAAAAATTTGAAAAGCTAAGTATTCCACCAATAAAATGGCTTAAATTACCTCGGGGTCCTAATTGTTAGTGTTTTAAAAAATTTTAAAAACATTTAATAGATTGAAAAATGTAAAACGATTTATAGAAATTGAATATTTGATTTTACTATAACGATTTTTATTATGGAACAGAGGGAGTATCATTTTGTCATTATTTTCAATTTTAACTTGAAACATGTGAAAAAATAGTTCAAGTCCACTTTAGTTAAAGCTGTAAGAGCACAGAAATAGTGGTTCTTATTCTTCTGTTTGTCACCAATAACTCAAATTAAAAAAGTTCATCTATTGTAATTAAAAGTCCGTTCTTAATTCTAACAAATGAGTTCTAAAATAAGAACTCAGTTCTTATAAGGGAATTTGCGAAGCAATAATTATTAACTTTAAAAATGCAGGACCAATTAAATATTGTTTTATTTTCCATTAAGAACTTTATATAAAGTTCATCTATTGTATATAAAACTTCTTATATATTGTAATTTCTGAAATGTGACATGACGCAAGAACTTTATATACAGTTCTTCTAAAGATATTGTTCAAATTAAATGTACCTATATAATATGGTATTATCATTGTAACACCCTCATTTAATCAAGAGCCTTTAGCAAGGCTGTGACAACCCTCGCGAATGCGGAAATAAAACATAACAAGCATGTGATTTATATAGCGGAAGATACGGTGTTTTTAAAACTTTTTACATGCTAAGATAAAGATACGAGGAATGTCAAATAAATACAAACTAAAATAGAATGTACTACAAAGAGACGAAGTCTCTCAAAATGTTATCAAATATCAAAGTTGTTTAGCAACTAGCTAATAAACGTTTAGGGGTGATTCGTCAAGACCAACGCCCGCTAGCTCACACCCGAACCCAAAATATAACCAGCAAAATCTATCCAAGCAAGCAACCTGTTCATTCAAGAAAAACATGAATGCCACAATCAGTGGGGAGTAACTCCGGGTTCTCCCAGCCATATCACATTAAACGTACATAAACGGAATACAAAAAGAAAAGCATGCATATATGAATATACATGTAAAATACGAGAAGGATAAATAGGCAATTCAATATATAAAGATATCGATACATGAAGAACAAAACCATAACCATCATGTTATAGACAAACCAGGGGAAGACACCCTTAGGCAACTATACACTCACTAGGGCTTACATCTCACCGTTAGTGGCATACACTTGATAAGATAGAACTCGACATATGAATTGTACGCATCAGATTATAAGTAGACTCGGGAAAGACACTCTTATGCAACCATATACACTCACTAGGGCTTGCATCTCACCGTTAGCGGTATAAGTTTGATAAGATTGAGACTCGACAACCAAACCATGTCAAGTCATGCGAAGATCACGAATAAACCAATCATATAATCATCCAACCAAACGTACAATACGTTGACAACATCTCTCACGGTAAATGACACGCACTAGCACCGTGTACATGGCAAGAATGATTAAAATCGCATCCACGGGATAAACATTTCCCTGAACGCATACACAATGACATTTCGTATATGTAGACTAATTTCCTCCTGGTAGGATGACGATATAAATACCCGGTCCTAGTCTAAACCTGGCCAGACTCTCGGAATAAACCATTTTCCGATTCGACAAGCGATGACATTTCGCATCCAAGACTCGGTCAATCATAGACGCCGAGTGCCCCAAATTCGGTCAACCTTCACGAAAGAGGCGGAAAAGAGTACAAGCATCATAACAAGCAGTACGCTACATGCAATGACACCACCTCGCAAGTATAGAACATTTGACGGCCGGGTCGATCAACGCAAAGCGTTCGCCTCCCAACAACGTCGTCATATGCCCACTAACACATGCAATTAAGCAGTAAGGATACGCTCCCCGTTCTGACATTCCAGCCTTTCGAACGTGGAGGTAGCCAAGGGAATGATAGTACAAAGCACATAGGAAATTAGTGCTCAAACCGTAACATGTGTAAAATTCGACTCAAGGTGGGATATATGAAAAACCGTCACAAAACATGAGAATATGGAATTATATAAATTTAACTATGATAAAAATGAATCAATACATGATACATAAGCATTAGAACAAGTTTATGAAGCATAATAAATAAGAAACATAGATCCCCTCTCCAAAACAACGTGTTTGGAAACAAACTAAAACAAGGGTCCACTTCAAACGGTCATAACTATAGTTCTAGACATTAAAATGCAGAAATTCGAAGTGTAGGTGATAGCTTATCCTCTTATGGTTCCAACGGTAGGTCACAAGCCCAAAACAAGCAAGTAACGAAGGAGATATGACCATTTTACGAAAAGGGGTCAGTGCAGGAATACTGCAGTCAACTTAGGGAAAAACTGGCAGCATGAAACGCTGCCAGCGCCAGGCAATGCTGCCAGCGTTCACACACAACGCTGCCAGCGTCCAGGGGCGCTTCCAGAGTCCTGGTCCCAGGCACGCGATTCATCAACAACATCAAACAAAGCCATTTATCATCACAAACCATCAATTCTCATATCAATTATCAAGTAACAACAACCATCATCAAACAACACAATTCCTATGATTACTAACCTTATTCTAAATACGATTTCTAACATGGAAAACACATAAAATACGTAAATGATATCGAGTAACCCTTTACCGTTACCTTTACGCGTCTTCAATCGATTTTTAAGCCTTCCTCCACTAGATAGTAACCTTTGTCGGGGTCTTGAAGGTCACCACCTACGATTAGATAATAAAAGATGAATATAATTCACCTTGAGAAAGACGGATAAATTGAAAAGCGAGAAAGACGGTAATTTTTTTACCAATACGGATAGAGGACGATGATAGGAAAAGAATAAGACGAACCTAGGTGAATTTGAGCGAGAAAAGAATGAGTAGTGACGATTCTAAGCTTGGAAGAATATGGAGGCTAGGTTTTGGGTTTACTTGGTGAAGAAGAAGGAAATGTTGAATGAGGGAGAGTTAGGGTTGAGGGGGGAGTATGAGGGAGTAAGTGGAAAACATAAAGGAAAAAGCCCATTACGCCTTAAGACGTAATTTTCTCAAAATCTCGCGTAAAGTCCAAATACGAACTCGAAAATACTAATTTAGACACGGGAAATTTAATTCTAAACTAAAACTAAATTTCGTTGAAAAGTATCCGTATAATATTTTTAAATTACAAATAGGGTACATTTGCAGGTGTTACAATCACCCCACCTTTTAAAACGTTTCGTCCTCGAAACTTGAGAGTAGAAAACAAAGTATCAAGGACAAGAATCAGTTTTAAAAACTAATACGAAAACTTTTATAAGGGAAACATTTATGAAATGATGTTCTCCTCGAAAATGGTTTAAGGAAATTTTTCATAAGTGCGAAACTTTATTTACGAATGACAAGAGTGTCCGTCGCGAACGAGTACTCTAGTTATCCAGATCAAATCATTCTCGAAATATTGTAATCGAAAATTAAAACAAGCGTTAGTAAGTGCAGGACTAGTCACCAGACGTCTCCAATAACGAGTCCAAACATCCAACCGAACATAAAATCAAAATAAAAAGGTAAAATAAATCCATTATCTCCAAAAAGAGGGTACAAAATCCATCTTTAGACTTCCTTAAAAAGTTAAATTAGAAATACAATATGAAAATTTGAAGGTTTTCTCAAAGATAAAATCAAAATAAGAAGACATTACACGTACATAGAGCGACTCGAGCATCACAAACACAATTCAGGGTATGAAAATGTATACAAAACACGCAAAAACAAAACAAATCGAACTCTTAGGGATATGAAGATCACGATGAAGTCGGCAGGAAGATCTACAAGAATTCGACATCACTAACTCTACTAATAAATTAGTCCTTAAGAGAATGTAATTTACCTCAATTACACTTTAACCATCCTAAATCGCCAAACTCCATAAACATTATTTACCACAATCACAATCAAAGTAACAAACATAATTATCTAAGATCCAACTAGCCTCATCCCAGATCTCACGACAAGGAAAAATCCACAATCCATTATCGATTATAATAATTCTTTAATATGCCATAACATCCTTAATTCGATCATTCTTACGCTCGAAGCCTCAAATATAAATAGTCACATTATCAAACTATGGTGGTTACTAATCCTCAAGATAAATGGGTTCACCATTCTAACTCTATAATCCATAACAACTGAGCACTCACTATCCAAAGTTTGCAACGAACATTTCTCAATTTCAAACTATGATTCCTTAAGAATAAAAGGGAATTACTTATTCCAAACCACAAATGGACAATCACTTGGCAATCAGACAACCATTCAAATCATCTAGTTCATCTAAAACTCAAAATGAATCGATTTTCATTTATGACAATACTCCTCAAACTTTGGTTACCGATTTAATTACCCTAAAGCAAAGCCTCTTTTAGAATCCATCAATTAGAGACATCTAATTCCTAAATGATATCCCAAGCAACCGATATAATATCCAACAACAACGAACTATTATCACGCTCAACTCGATTCCCAAAATAGCACTACAATACCAAGCTCCAAATCTAAAACCACTAAGAGAGGATACATTATCACTATTAGGGTTCATCCTAGAGTTTAAGTCCTATTTCCCATGATGAAATACAACATGAAATTTGCTCAATCCAAAGACACATATTCTAGCTAAAGAATCCCAAATTACATCACACTTATTGTCTGAGCCTTACAAACGGAATATCCAAACCACTAAAGAAAAGATGAAGGAGCAACGAGATAGGAAACGATAAGAAATCTCAAGGAGAACACGAGAATAAATAAGGCACGAGATTACAAGAGAGGAGCGCTGAAAATAACGAGGTCAAGGAAGAGACAAAGCAGATTGTAGAGTTATGAAGATATCCGAGTAAGAAATAAGATACGAGCATGCGATTTTTTAAAGATTAATCTTGACAAAAACATTCAAGAATGGAAATGAAAAGGGATAATGGCACGAGTAAAGGTTTAAGGTTTAATCCACAAAATTTCTCCTTTCAGACTTAGGGTGATAGCAAGGCAACTCATCCCAACAACAAAGGTCTCTTACAAGGGACCCTCGTACCACAAATTATCAAAGTAAGGTACACCTAGATTTAACAAATCGATTACAACCAAATTCATCCATTCTTTTATATAACACGGATTCCCAATTGCGGAATTGCAACTCAAGCATAGAAACATTCTCTCAACTTCAAAATTTGACACATTCTCAAAGGTTTCAAAACCAAAGGTCTAACAAGGAATTCTTCATACTAAACTCTTTTCAATTCCTATGGCCCACAAGGTAGAACACCAAACAAAACGTCATCATCAACATCCTAAGGCATCACCATCATAGCTCATCTAATCAGATTCCACTCATGACCATAGTCCTTAAGTAACATGGTTTAATCTATCATGACGACTTACTACCTCAACCAAGTCTCCGATACCATGATATAAGATCATATTTTTAAATCCAAGAATTATAGCCAAGTACTTTCCCACCAGGCATATACCCAAAGGTACACACTAGAAAATCACAAGAAGTCACTTAACCTCAAAAGTATTTCGCACCTCAAGATATCATTCAAAGCTTCTCATTTACACCAATTAGACCTATCATAAGCATGGTCTTCAAAACAATACTAAACTTTTAAGTCCAAAAGGTTAAATTATTAATGAGTTAAGAAGTCCTAGCCAACTCATTCAACCTTACACCATCGAATATCATGAACTATTTACACACAAGTCATGACAAGCATTTATACACTAAAATCATCAAACATATCTTACCACACTTTCCCCAAGGATCCCAACTCTCACCACTAGGGGTGAACTTAGGTCTACACAACTTTTTCTCAAATCCCAAATTCATTCTAATCAACACTAACATTCCACAAAGTCCAAAATTCTTCCGACCAAGGTTTATATACTACAAACAAACGGGTATGTTATCCACAAAAGGTCACGTGAGAAAGTTGAGGGTACAAATGGTAAGATGGAGGAAACTATCAAGCGTAATTTCCAAGAGGTAAAACAAGTTGGAAGTGAAAGAAGCACCTAGATAGAAAAAGGGGAAAGGTACATTAAAGGCACAAGAGATCAACGATAAGGGAGAAGTACGCTTCACATAGGCTCGTCAATCTTCAATCTTCGGTAGAGGATACTTCTTCTAGGTGACACATAATCCACCTCAAGACGGTAGATACAAACAAACATAACATCACTCAACACAATCAACAAACAAGTTAGAACCTAACAAACATCAAGTACACTAAAGACTACCAAGTAAAGTCCTTATTTTCTACCCATCTCTCATTTATTATTTCAAGGTCAAGTAGTTTAAGTTTAGGGTTCACGTGTGTGCGTCGAGAGCGTTAAAGCTCTGATACCAACTGTGACAACCCTCGCGAATGCGGAAATAAAACATAACAAGCATGTGATTTATATAGCGGAATATACGGTGTTTTTAAAACTTTTTACATGCTAAGATAAAGATACGAGGTGTAACACCCGCAAATGTACCCTATTTTTATAGTGAAAATATTTTACGGATACTTTTCAGCGAAATTTAGTTTTAATTTAGAATTTAACTTTCTGAGTCGAATTTAGAATTTCCGAGTTCGTATTTGGAATTTCCGCGAGATTTCAAGTAAATCCCGTCTTAAGTCGTCTTTGACTTTTCTTGACTTTTTCGACTCACCTTTCTTATACTCCCTCAAACCCTAACTCCTTCTTTCATTTTCCACTTACTCTTTCTTCCTCATCAAACCACCAAAAACCTAAACTCCATTTTTATCAAGCTTAGATTCGTCGCTACTCCTTCATTTCTTGCTCAAATTCACGTAAGTTCGTCTTATTCTTCCCCTCTTAG